>RJWM01013146.1:0-54318 GCA_004363535.1 Dasyprocta punctata | reverse complement strand
AATATGCATCATAGCAACTGTGGGGGATTTCCTTTGGTCTTGTTTTTGAAATCCAACCTTTTGTTCCATTTTACTGTTCTGTTTTATTCCTGTGTCTGGTAACTTGAGAAACTATTTTGAAGATAACAATATGCAATATAATAACCACTGTTAAATTCCTATCATCTTGTTTTGAAAATCTACATAGCTATTGTTCTTTGTTGTTGTTTTGCCTTTTTTTTTTTTTTTTTTTTTTTTTTTTTTTTTTTTTTTTTTTTTTTTTTTTTTTTTTTTTTTTTTTTTTTTTTTTTTTGGTTTGCTTCTTGATTTTTCTGTTCTTTTTTTCTTTATAAAGTAAAATAAATAAAAATAAAAAATTTAAAAGTAAGTAAGTAATGGCATATTTGTTCAATATTATACTAAGCAATGTTTTTTAAAGCTTATATATTGGTATGTGCTAATATGAAAAAATCTAAAAATACATTCCATAGATATTGTACAGTGTTATGGTTTATACATTGTGTCAACTTGAGAAGTCTAGAAGCTTAATTAAGTAACTCAGCAGCTCTACATCCTGGGGTGTAGAGCACAAGCAGGTACCTGTTCATTGTGTCAATTTGAGAAGGTCAGAAGTTTAACTGAGAGACTCAGCAGGGAGCCAGGGTTCTTACTTTGTAAATATCCTCATCCTGTGCAAAGGAAGGCAAGGAGATTTGTGAATGCCACACCCAGCCTGGGTGGGGGAGGGTCCTGTGTACAATATAAGGGAGGAGAAGAGGCTTGCCCTTGCCCCTTTTACTCTGGCTGCTTTTGCTTGCCTGCTGCATTGAGGTGTTGCCCCAGTGCCATGCCACCCTGCCTTGCTGCCAGCTGATTATGGACTGAAACCTCCAAAAACTGTAAGCTAAATAAACCTTTCTTTCCCTAATTTTGGGTGCCAGGTGTTTTGTCTCAGCAAGAAGAGAAAAGTAACTGAGACATACAGTAATTTACATAATCACATTTTAAAGTCCATGTGGGGTTTAAGAATCTATATTTATATAAATATGCGTGCATATGCATACAAAATACCTAGAAAAATCATGTAACAAGAAGTTAACATTAATTGCTTTGAGGGACTGAAAAGGGAAGTAAAAGAGGAAGAGGGAAGTATATTCTTTATTTCTCCCTTAATATCATCATATAGTTTTTGTTTTTGTTTTTATAATTGTATATATTCAACTGTTACAGAATTTGAATGACTTTACAAAAACAAAATTTTTTGAACTTATTTATTTATTTATTATTTGTCTTTTTGAGACAGGGTCTCACTATGCAGTTCAGGCTGGCCTTGAGCTCACTTCATAGCTGGTCTTGAACTCACAAGGGTCCTCCTGCCTCAGCCTCCCAAGTGCTGGGATTATAGGCATGAGCCACCACACCAGGCTAAAAACAAATTATTCCCTAACAGGCTAGGTTTATAACAATCACATGGATAAAACTTAGCTTTAAGATACAGAAAAAAAATAGTACATATACAAACTCCCTACAATTAATGTAATCATTACATATCGCAAACATACAATAAAATTTTTTTTAATCTAAAAAAAAAAGATACAGAAAACGAAAGATACTAGCCAGTGACTCTAAGTCTAGATTGAAACCATGTAAATGTCTCGGAAATAACCCTTTTAGGAAAAACAGCATGCCTGATGGAAGAAATTATAAGTATAAATCTACTCTCTTTAATGTCAGAGAGATCTAACAAAGATGTGATTTCCTTTATCGTTACTCAATGCAAGAGATAAAAATGAAAGAGGCCAGGCAGAAACATAATAGAAACAACTAGTTGGGAGTCCCAAACTATACTTTCATCTCATCATTGCTTTAATTAGCTATATGAGTTGTAATGGTTGTTTTGTGCTTCTTTTCCTCAAACAACTGAAAAAACTGAACTCAAATTTTAGGGTTTCTCCTGATCTAAAATTTTAGAATTTCATTACTTTATCATTTTTTGGAAAAAGCACCCCTACACATCTTAATCCAAGGATCTGCAGCCATAGACAAAAGTCTGCACTCACGAATACGGCCGTGTATTAGAAATATTGCTGGAACTCACCCTGCCTGCTGTTCGGAACTCGCCAGGTGTAAGGTTCTGGCACATTCAGATCGGAGGAGGCGCTTTCTTGGCTGGGCACGCAGGCAGAATGCTACCAAGTGCTGCGGCTACCTGATGACTCATTTTAGATGCTTTTTATTTTGATTTCTCTAAAAATTTCTTGAATATCACTTCAAAGACCATTAGCCTCAGTGTGAGTATGAAATTTTAACAATGAATTGAAACCCTTCTACCCTGAATACAGGTAGTTTCATGATGAGTGACTTCAGTGCTAACTCCCTGAATGACTTTCTAAGAAAGTCCATGGGGTCATGGTGGTGCATGCCTGTAGTCCCAGCTATTCAGAAAACTGAGTCAGGAAGATGTGAGGCCAGGAGTTCAGGGCCAGCCTAGGCAACACAGCAAAACTTTGCCCCTTAAATAAAATAAATCCACAACTACCAACAGGGACCACATTAGAAAAAGCAAAAGAACCAGACAGACAAGTCTCTTTCAATGCCAGTAGAAAAATATAACAAGAAACAAAAAGACATCTAATTATTAAACACAATATATTAATGAGTACTAAGTACATAAGAAGCCTACCAATTTCAAAAAATGCTAATTTTGGGCCATGGATTTAGCTCAGCAGCACAAACACCTGCCTGGCAAGCACAAGGTCATTAGTTCAATCCCCAGTACCAAAAAAAAAAAAAGGAAAAAAGCTAACTTAGAACACTGAAATACATGTTTTAACCTACAGAACTGGCAAAGACTATTAAAATCTATAACATTCCCCACACTGCTAAGAATAAGCAAACAGCAGGCTCACGTTGCTTACACAAGTGGCAACCAATACATTTCTGAAGACAACTGGCAAAAGGGCACCCTGAGCTTATGAAAAGTTCATTTCCTCTCAGTATTGATAGCAAGCCTAGAATCACTGTGCTAAAGCAATGAGTAACTCAAACCTTTCCCAGGTTTTTAAATGAATGAGAAAAATATGGAAGGAAGATAGTCAAATAAAATCATGTTGTATTGGCACAGTAATAGCATGATATACTGAAAGGACAAAGCAAAAAACAAAATGTCTTGGGTTTCTTTTTTCTTTATTCTTATTAGTATTTTCCAAATTTTCTACAAAGAGCATATTCCATAGGAGGTACTGATTCAAAGACTAATATTTATTCTCATTTTAACTACTACATAGAAATCTGAAAAAAATTTCTAGTAAACATTCTAAGTGGTAAAACATAGTGGCAGTTTAATAGCTTATTTTTTTCTCTAGTAGTGCATAAATAATGGTGTGTTTTATAATCAACAAAATAGGACATGATCAGAACAATTTAACATGGTAGTTTTAGGTGGCATCCTAAAATCACTCTCACCAGGTGGTAGTTATATTGTGCAGTAGCTGTCTCTGCACACCTGGGCTGTCACATCTGCGTCACATCTGACTAGACCACTGTAACCCTTCTGGGCATCAGGCAATAAGTCACTTAGGAACCAATAGGGAAGGAATGAGAGCCCTCAATTTTACCTGAAAGCCTTCCGGCAAAACCTTTTGAGGTCACAGAAGCTGTCTGAAAAGGGAAGTCTAAATGAAGACCTTAAAACTATAAAAAGGAAAAATTATTTGAGAAATAAAATTAGATTTAATAAAAAGGACTCTGAATTTCATATGTATAATTTTCCTATTGCATTTACACATAAATATACAAAGGAGGCCCAAATAAAAAATGTTGAGAGTTTTGCCATATTCTTTACGATTCCAGTAGGGTCTGTCTTGCTGGAGGTCTGACCATAAAATGTAGAAGGTTCAGGATGACTGACTGCCCTTCCTCCAGCTCCAGAGCTTTCTCCAGTTGCCCCTCACAGCAAACAGGAGATTCACCGCAAAGTCAGCATGGCCCAGCATGCTCAAGGTCCTGACACTGACAAATACTCAATTATTTTCTCCTCTCCTTCTCTAAGCCTTTCATCCTTTATATCTTCTTAAAACATACAGACAGCTACAAAGAAGAGAGGGCAGGGCCCTTCCAAATATAAACACCTTCATTAATAAAGGGGATGTTGAGATGAAATTTTATAAACTGTATTTAGAAATCTATTTTTGAAGATGGGGATATAGTTCAGTTATAAAATGCTTGTCTAGTATGCCAGGTTCAATCCCCAGCGAGAGAGAGAGAGAGAGAGAGAGACAGACAGACAGACAGACACAGACAGACACAGAGAGACAGAGGGACAAGGAGGGAGGGAGGGGCAGGCAAAGAAAAGAATGAGAAACCTATTCTCAAATTGCCTGGTGATTCCTGAAATCCCCTGATCAAGGAAAGAGGACTTTCAGTTTAATGCCACAAGTAAAAAGATAAAGTGCAGGCTGGTAATTTAGCTCAGTGGCATAAACACCTGCCTAGCAAGTGCGAGGTCATGAGTTCGATCCCCAGTATCGGGGAAAAAAAAAAAAAAAAAAGATAAAGTGCAATAGAGACAAAAAGGTTAATTTTTTTTCTAAGTATAAATCACCATTTAGCAAATGACTTACTTCTGAAGGCAAAGATAAGGGCGGGAAAAGCCTCTTTATTACCCAAAGGAGATAGAAGATTCAGTACTTGGGAATAGGAAGTCATGGAAGGAAGTCATAGAAACTTCTAGAATATTGCTCTTAACCTTTTCTTGTTGAAGTGTTCTCTTTTATTCAACAAGAAACAAGAAGTTGTAAAGGAGTTTTATTTGTTCTTTAAGATATCACACAGTTTTCTCAAAGGAAAAATGTAGCTGGACACAGTGGTACAAATCTATAATCCTAATTACTTGGGCAGCTGAGGCAGAAAGAGTGCACTGACTATCTAGCAGAACCCAAACGCCAACTTACACACTTCTGCAGAAAGGTTCTCTTAGTTAACCTTGACAACATCCCTGTAAGGTACTTTTGTGCAGGGCTGGTGGTATAGCACTTGCCTACCACTTGCCAGCTGATGGGGTTGGATCCCCAAGACCATGGTAGGTGGAGTGCACACATGTAATCCCAGCACTCTGGGAGTCTGAGGCAGGAAGATCACAGGTTTCAGGCCAGCCTGGGCAACTTAGCAAGACCCTGTTTTAAAAAATAAAAGGAGCTGGGATGTAGCTCAGTGACAAAGCCCTGGGTTCAATCCCTAGTAGAGGAAAAGAGAAAAAAATTTGTCAGGTTACCAGGAAAGTGATTAAGCTAAGATTTTGAATCTTCTAATTCCAAACTCTATGCTTTTTCTAGACTTTGCAACATAAATGAGGGACAACGAAGAAAAAAACTGAAGAAGGAACCGATTAAGCCACAAGGGACAAAACAGCATTCCTGCTCCGTCCGACTAACCAGCCTGGTTCTGTTCTATGTTTAAATCATGTCCTAATATTTTACAGAATTTGTTTAAATGCCCTGGTTTAAAAAAAATACACCACCTTTAGAATGAATTATTCCTGCTTATTTTGTTGCTTACTGTACATTTTTGGAGTCTGTTAACAAGAAGATACCAAATATCCACAGCTCAGCAAAACAGTCACTGCACTAAATTCCTAAATAATAGTCCACAACCACAGAAAATGGGCACTGCAGCACAGACTAATCAAAAGCAGCTTCATATTTTCTGGATAAAACAAAGCATCATTTGTGCAGAGGCATTTTTAGAAGGTAGCACTAAAAGCCAGACTGTATCCTGGAATGGCTTAAAACACCAAGTTTAACAATCACAGCAATGACTTTTAAACTTTAGAGACAAACAGCTTCCTTTTACTTCAAATTCAAAGTGAAGAATTAGATGCAAAGCTAACTGATTAATTCAGTGCACACAGGCTGAGAGACTATCCAGTGCCTTAATCAACACCATTACAAGGGCATTTAGCCAACCACCTGGGTTTTAACGAGAGCAAGGTAAAGCCCAAATGTTTCTAATAAGTTGCTTCAAACTAAGATATTCCCTACCCCCCAGCTTAAAATGAACATGAAGAATTGAGTGGAAAGGAAAAGACTAATAAATAGTTATTATTTGGCACATTAAAGAACTGTTCTTAATCAGTCTGAAACTTGAGATAGTCCCACAATTAAAACTTCATCAATCTTTGCTTTTCTGTCTTATATTGGACCTACCACCACACGATTCCTAACCAGTTAGTTAAGATTCAAAATTGGTAAGAAGCCAGGTGAGGAGACACAGACAGAGAGAGGAACCAGCCTCATCAGTAGATGGCAAGAGGTCTTACCTGTCTAAAACCTCCAAAGTGAGGCCAAAATCTCCAGGACTTAAAGAAAAAAACAGAAATACTATCTACTGTTCACTTTGATTGTATCATAGACCTTAGATAAAATTATGTTTTATTTCTTGAAGGCAAGAGGAAAAATTTAAAACTAAGTTAAGTCATTTACTGTGTGGTAGTAGCTGTTATTTTTTTTTAAAGAAGGGAGTAGTAGCTACTACCACGACCTGTACTAGGTTTCTGTGCTTTGTTCATTTTTGAAGGGGAGGGAACCTGTCTGGTGTCTGCAACTAAGGCAGAGGATCTGTGACACACATGCTGGCGGCAGGCAAAGTTCATCTTGCCCTACAGATGCCAACAAATTCGCATGCACACACTCCCCATCCCCGTCTCTCTTCCAGTTAGAATCCAGCCATGTGAACAAGGCTTGCTCACTTCCATACACCTGCCCCACATTTTCACATTTTGCACACTGCATGATATCACAAGCAAGTATACAGATCACCATATATTTGTCCAAATCCATATAAAATACAAAGCTAAGCGCAAACCCTAACATGGTACGTCGATGTAGGTCTATCAGTTGTAACAAATGCCACATTCCAGTGGGGGTTGTTGATAAAGCTGGAAGCTATGGATGTGTGGAGGCAAATCTCCGTATCTTCTAATCAATTTTGCTATAAACCTGAAACTACGCTTTAAAAAGTCATCAAAAACAAAACATTAGGATTGCATTAAGGGTTAAATTAAATGCACAGATAATTTTGGAAGAACTAGTCAGTTTAAAATAATGACCTTTTGGCTGAAGCCGCCATCTTCCAGTAATTTGCCAAAATGATGAACACAAAGGAAAAGACAAGGGAATCCTGAAATATGTTCTCTAAGCCTTTTAGAAAAATGAGGTTGTTCCTTTGGCCACATATATGCCAATCTACAAAAAGAGTGATATTGCAGACATCCAGGAATTGGGTACCATGCAAAAAGGAATGCCACACAAATGTTACCATGGCAAAACTGGAAGAATCTACAATGTTACCCAGCATGCTGTTGGCACTGTTGTAAACAAGCAAGCTGAGGCCAAGATACTTGCCAAGAGGATTAATGTGCATGTTGAACATATTAAACACTCAAAGAGTTGTGATAGTTTCCTGAAACATGTCAGGGAAAATGATCAGAAAAAGGAAGCCAAGGGCAACGGTACCTGGGTTCCACTGAAGCACCAGCCTGCCCTGCACAGAGAAGCACACTTTGTGAGAACCAATGGGAAGGAGTGTGAGTTACTGGAACCTGTTCCCTATGAATTCATGGCATAAGATGGGACTGTAGCTCTCAGTACCTAATTGGCCGCTAAGTGTTCTAGGCCCTACTTAAAAATAAAAAAATCACCCAGTGTTGTAAGGATAGTTTTCTTAATTGAACAGGTGTGTGGTTCCTTTACATCAGAAGCAAATATTTGGAGTAGATTTTCATTCTATCTAGTTAATTGTGTCAGGTCCTGACTCTTCAGTGTTTTTGTGGCTGAAAGATATTGCTGAGGTATTCTGTAGGTGTATACCCAAATGGCCAAATAGTTATGAAATATTTACATTGGCTTGAAGATCCTGTAGTGTTCAAAGCACCTATAAGAACATACACTAAAACAAAATAATGAATCTATCAACTCAGAAATATAGTATTTCTAATGTATTCAAGTCATCCTGTTAAAACCTTTGATAAAGTTTTGTCATTTGCTTCAATACAAAGCTTATATATTTCTTCTTGAGGTAATCATTTAAAGTTTTTGTGGCTATTCTAAAATGGGGCTTTTTCCTATTCAGTTTCAGAACAGTATAACATATGAAAAAGTTACTAGCTTACTATGATGCTCCTATACCTACTCTGTAGGTCAAGATATCAGATACACTCAACTTCAGAATGCAGCAATTATTTAATTTTTAATTTAAGTAATAATTTGAAAAGTGTAACATCAAAGGAAAGGTCAATTAAAATAAAGATACATGTGGCAGAAGGTTGTAGACCTCTGTGGATAGCTTCCAAATAAAGATAGTGCCTCATGTGCTTGTTGTAGAACAAGGTCCTAGCATAAAAATCAGGAAAGAAAAAAAAGAAAAAAAAAGATGTTCTTTTCTGACCTTACCCTCATTGTGGCTTCACAGTGATCTTTGCTCCCTTTGGCCTAATTCAAGGTCAAGAGAAATATAGGCCTCATTTACATTGACAGAACAGTAAGCAGTCTTCCCAAAAAGGATATTTTTAAGGTATTCTCTACAGCCCGCAGAAAACATTCCATGCCCAGTTATAAGCATTTCCTAGGTAAAAAGTATAATCATAAAAAAGAATGTTGCTATGTTTAGAGTTCAGTCAATGGTTTTCAACAGATATTCTTGTACACACATAAATTGAATTTCAACACCTGCTAAAATTTTATCAGTAGATTAAAGTAGTTACATGGGACATATTCTTTTAGGAATAGGAGCTGAAAGAATAACAACTCATCAATACTTCTGAAAACTTTTTGGTTTCTTTTAAAGGATACTAAATATAACTCAGTGATTATGTTTTTTCCAAATTCTCAAAGTAAATTCGACATAAAAGTACACATACTAAAACACTGTCAGTGAAAATTTACAAAAGATATGAAAAGCTGAACTCAATGTTTTTAGACATAAATATTTCCTAAATTTCTCAAGCACTTAAGAATTTTCTTTTGTCCTAGCAACAAAGACTGGTTTTAATTGGAAGCAGTAAAGCAAAATTTTTCCATATTGAAGGGAGAAATTATTACCTAAGTTACAGAGCAGTCTCAGTATATTAGCGAGCTTTAATTTATAAAGAAACTTGGCTATGATTTACTTATATAATGAGAACTGGCAGAGATCTCAACACACGAACAGTCAAATTCTAAGTATTTTCCCCAGTCATCCTATGACATAACTTCATCAGGATTTGAAATTCCATCTGTTTTGGTCTCAGCCTAACAAAACCAGATTCTAGTTAAGAGCAAACAGGCACATATCATATAGATCCTCTGTGAGAAATGTTTCCATTGCTTTTTCAAACTGGTTTACGTTAGTGAGAAAGCTATGGTGTGGGAATTACTATGAAGGCAGGATTCAGAAAAAACAGTAGTTACTTTGAAAGACCAAAGGAAGACATAAACCTCAAGTCACAAGCTCTGAAACTGGAAAAGTTTCAAAGACAAACTTTGTTCACTGTCTGGCCTGTCTGAAAAGACAGATGCTAAAAGTCATTAATAATGTTATTTCCCATGAGCCTGGTGATGGTCAAAGAGGATGGTAGGTCTATTTTGAAAAACTCTGTTACTGTGTAGGGAGTTTTGGCTTGGAGACGCTGGCCCTAAGGAAAAAAATACTGGTTGGCAACTCCAGCCCAACAGACAGCTTAGCATTAAACTCTATGCTGGAAATTACAAAGGTTTCTAAAGTAGGAAAAAAGTTCTAGAACTGGTGTCATATGAGCCAACACTTAAAACAAAAATTAACGGCTTTCAGAGAACTAATAAGATAGACATTTTGGCCTTGACCCAGTAGGGGATGAATGTACCCCAGACAGAAATGATGTGAACTAAGATTTCTCCATAGTAACAATTATAATTAATTATTCAAAACTAAGGGTTCATTCTCTAAGGTTATGAGCTAACTGTAGTTCCCTGTTTGTATCATTAAAATCTGGTTTCTTCTATTCTTTGTATGTGCTTACCCAAGCATTAATGAGCTTTTATAATGGAGTTTTAACAGAAATCTTATAATAAAGGCTCTACTTTTAAGGTGTATTTGCCATTTTGCAGAGTAGGCTTAATGGATAATTAGTAATACACTAATTTTGTCTAGGATCCATATAACCAAAACATTTAAAAGTCCATTTAGTCTCATAAAAGTATAGAAACAACAGATATTAACAATATTCTTACAACACGTTACAGGTCCTTTTGAATTGAAGAGTTCACTGTAACTTGGTGATGTTTCAGTAATAAATATACTTATTTATATTTCAAATGAAATGTTATTTGACACAGTAACTGGGAAAAGGGCCATTCTCCATCAAGACTAAATGAACATGAGTTTGAAGAGTGAAATGCAACATTTTAAGGTAGTCAATTTCTGCTAATAGATTTTTATTATTTAATGCAAGGAGACAACACATGCTTTTTCTAGCTATCCTAACAGGGTTTAACAATAAGTGGTCACCAGAGTAACTCAGAGGAGGTTATCACAGGGAATGTAATGCTAATAAGGGTCCCAATAATCACATATGCACAAGAATGCTACAGTCAGAAATGAAACCCAAGCCAAACTAAGCAGCTCTCCTCCTAATGAAAACTAGGACTCTGGCAGTTAAGTGGGGCTACACCTGTTAGGAGTAAAATTTGATACCAAAAAAAGATGAGGACTAGTCAGCCAGCAGTTGGTCAAACATATAAAATCCAATTCCATGTAGGATAAGGAAAGGGCTTTCTAGAAATCAAATTCCTTAACACACCTGTTAGCCTGCAAGGTTTTTAACTTTGAATGCCTCCAGCTCTGAACGACCTGTTAAAATTATGAACCTTCAGACTCCTCTGGGGAAGGATTTGGCTCAAAACCCAAAGTCAATTTTCAAAGTCACTTCTCATAAAAAAGCTTCGAAACATATAGAGTTTCTCACAGCCTTGAAAACGTTATTGTTCAAATGCTCTCTTGCCCATTCCCAAAGCAACTCAGTGACCTGGCCTGCAGTGAGTGGAACCTTGCTGCCCAATGCCCACCATGCTTGTTCAAGTCGTTCTTGTACACATACCTGTTTCCTTCTTGCTTCCCTTTCCTCCCTCTCGGCTCTTCTTCAGCACAGCCTTTAACATTTTTGACACTCTTTTGTCTCTAAATAAAGAAAGGAGAAAGAAAAGAATAAAGATCAAAAGACTTGGAATACAACTTGCATTTTGACATAAGAGGTAACTTGCATTCAAGCAAACTCTTGACAATGTAAATGGATCTTTAGTTTTGCATTAATTTCCTATTAATAAACTATGGTGGGTCTGCACTCCAGAGGCTCTGAACTCCTCCCTGCCAGACACAAGGTCCTGGTGGTGCCACACTCCAGGGGTACACTCTGCCTAGCCACCTGGGTCCCAGAGGGTCTGAACTCCACCCAGTCAGGTAGAAGGCCTTGGCGCCACACTCTGGTAGTGCATCCTCACTAGCTGCACAGACGATCTGAGCTCTGCCCAGCCCAGCATCCCAACTCAATCCATCAGGGGAACACCCAGTCTGCCTCACTGTTCACAGAGGTATCAAGCCCAGCCCAGCCCAGAGCTCCATAGCCACTCATCAGAGCAACCAACCTCGCCAATGGGTCTTGGAGAATTTGAGCTCCCCCCATCAGAGCACAAGGCCCCAGCTCCATAGCCCAGGAGTGCGGCCCAGCTAGCCATGTGGCAGGTCCTGGAGGTTCCAAACTCCACCCAGCCAGGAGCAAGGCCCCAGCACTATACGTGGGAGGCATGCTCTGGCTAGCCCCACGCTACAGAGGCTCTGAACTCCTCCCATTCACTTACAAGCCCAGTGGTGCCACAATCCATGGGCGTGTTCCACCTAGCCATCTGGGTCCTAGAGGTTCTGAACTCCACCCAGCCAGGCAGTAGGCCCCAGTAACACACTGGGGGTGCGTCTGTACTAGCTACCTGGGTCCTGGAGGCTCTGAAGTCCACCCAGGCAGGTGCAAGGCCCCAGCACCATACTCCAAGGATGTGTCCCTGCTAACCACCTGAGTTGTGGAGGTTCTGAACTCCACTCAGCCAGGTTCTAGGCCTTAGCAACACACTCAAAGAGTGTGCCCCTGCTAGCTGCAGGGAGGATCCAAGCTCTACCCAGCCCAGCATCCCAGAGCAACCCAGAGAAGTACATCAGGAGAACACCCAGCCAGCCTCACAAGCCACAAAGCACAAGGCTCTGGTGCCATCATTCAGGGGTGTGCCCTGGCTAGCCACAGAGATATAGGAGGATTGAAGCTCTGCCCAGCACAGTGTTCCAATGCAATCCATTGGGAGGCTGCCTGGCCAGCCACACGGGTCCCAGAGGAAAATAACAAAATGAAAAAGCAAGATGCAGTCTGAGTCCTCTAGCCCACCAAGAACAAACCCAAGAGACACTGAAATGGAAGACACTAGGAATCACACAACTGAACTTTCTGAAATGATAGCAACTGAAGTAAAGAAACAGCTGCATGAAGCTATAGGGGAAATATCAGAAATAATCTCTCAGCTAAAAAATGAAATGACAAACATTATGAAAGAAATGCTGTGTGTATCTAAAGAAGATCTAGATAAAAAAATACACGAACATAAGAAAATGATGGAAACTTTGACTGAACACCTTAAGACAGAATTAGAAGGCATGAAACAGATTCAAAGGGCTATTCAGGAAATTAAAAATTCCACTGAAAGCTGGCAAAACTGCTTGAATGAAGCTGAAGATAGAATCTTAAGACTTTGAAGACAGGATGGAAGCTTATGATCATGAAAGAAAAGATCTGTCAAAAATAACAAGGAACCAGGAAACAACAATTCAACAGCTGCAAGATGATGCCAAGAGAAACAATATAAGATTGATAGGTGTCAGTGAAAAAGCAGGGGTCAACACAAATGACCTGCGAAGACTATTTGCAAAAATAGCAGAAAATTTTCCAAACATGGGAAGAGAATCTGATACACACATAAGTAAGGCATACAGAACCCCAATTAACCATGACCAAAACAAATCTTCACCCAGACATATAATAATTACGATATCAGAAATTCAGTACAAGAACAGAATACTAAAAGCTGTCAGAGAAAAGAAACAGATTACCTAAGAAGGAAAGTCTATCAGAATCAAAGCAGACTTCTCAACACAAACCTTCAAGTCAAGAAGAGCTTGGAGTAAAGTATTTCAGCTCCTGAAAGAAAACAACTTCCAACCCAGATTGATGTATCCTGCAAAACTATCTTTGAAAACTGATGGAGAAACAAGATACTTCCACAACAAAGAGCAACTGAAGAAATTCATGGCCATCAAATCAAAACTACAAAGAGTACAGAAGGACATCCTAGAAAGAGACAGAGATAACTACAATCTCAAGAACAACAGCAAAAGGAAACCACTAAGCAGGGCAAACAAACAGAAAAAGTAGAAAACCAGCAACAGAAAGAGAAAATGACAGTGATAAGTCAGTATATATCAGTTATATCTATCAATGTAAATGGTCTCAACTCACCAATAAAAAGAAACAGGCTGGCAGAGTGGGTTAAGAGACAAAATCCAACAATATGCTATGTATAAGAAACACATTTAACTCAAAAGGAAATTCAAAGACTAAAAATCAAAGGATAGAAAACAATACTCCATGCAACAGGAACCCAGAAAAAAGCAGGGGTAGCTATTTTGTTTGCAGACAATGTGAACATCACACCAAGAATGAATTAGTGTGGTGATTCCTCAAGAAACTAGGATTAGAGATTCCATTTGACCCAGCTATTCGGCTTCTGGGCATTCTCGCAGAAGAATTGAAAACATCATATCACAGTGATATATGTGCACCCATGTTTATAGCAACACAATTTGTAATAGCCAAATCTTGGAAATAACCCAAGTGCCCATCAATCAAGGAATGGATAAAAAAGATGTGGTATTTTTATACAATGGAGTAGTACTCAGCTATAAAGAAAGATTGCATCAAGACTTTTATAAGTAAATGGATGCAACTTGAGATCATACTCATGAGATAAAGCAAACTCACATGTGTAAATACCGTATTGTCTCCCTAATACGAGAAACTGAAAAAGTATATACGATCCAAAATCTACAATAAATACTGTGTAAAGATAAGAAACTGCTTAAAGAGGAAAAGTAAGTGGGATAGGGGAAAGGAGGAAAAAAGGAAGGGAAAAGGAAAAAGATATAAAATTGTGTGTATATATATACACACATACATAAGATAGCTAAAATGCTATACTACTCAATGTATTAGTTATTGGAAAAGAACAGTTAATAGTCATATGATTAGATTAATTTTACATGCCTATATCTGTTAATCTAAGCAACCTTTTTGAAGGTAACAATATGCAATATTACAACCATTGTCAAATTCCTATCATCTTGTTTTGTAAATCTATACTGTTATTGTATGACTTGTTGTTGTTTGTCCCTTTTGCTTTTTGTTTTTCTTTTCTGTCTTTTTTCTCTTAAAAAAATCATTTAAAAATAAATAAATAAATAAATAAACAATCTATGGTGGGAAATTAAATGCTAAAGACATAAAGAATGTTTTATTACTTTTAATGAAGTGATCTGAAGTTCACTGTCTAAAAGTTACAAAAACACAATAATACATGCACAGCACTCCACATCTAATTAAGGACACAAGGCTAACCCTGGACACACTACTATCAAATATTTGGCATAGTAATACAGTCCTTCTACTCCAGCTCATCAAAAGGAAGAAAATATTAAAACATCAAATCAAAATGATAATGGTTAAGAAAGAAGCTACAAGGTTAATGGTAATGCTTTACAGGTGCTACTAGTTATATACGTACAAGAAAAACTCTTCAGAAAGTTATCAGAATGTAACACACCTTATAAGCATGTGTAAAATAAACACAGAGGGAACTCATTTTAACTCTGATATCAGGTGACCCAATTAAACTGCACACACTCCTGTGTGTTTTTAGGATATAAAGTAATGACTTTGGGGTGGAGAAGAGAGGTGAGTAGAACAGACCAGCTGCTTTATGCTGACTCTTAAACAAACAAACAAAAAACAAAAAAACAATGAGCTGTATTTTTAAGTGGGGTTATACTGAACTTATGAAAACACCACAATTTCTGAAGCCTAGAATGAAACAGGAAACCATCTCTAAGGTAAAAGAGGTAAGGTATTATTTCATCATGAAGCTAGTGTCTTTCAGCTCCCCCAACTACACACACTAATTCAGATGATGGCTGGAAAACCCCAAGCAATCACAAATTCTAGTGGGTTGTGTTATCCATCATGCTTTTGTTGATGCACTAGAGGACAAGAGGCTGTTCCTGGGCAGACAAAACAGGGACTAGGTGAGGAGAGTGAGGGGGGAAACTCCTACAGAAAAGACAGCTCCCAAACCTACCTTGAGAACATGACTGCTTCAAGTACTTCAGTGTAACACCCCACACCACCTTTCAACTCCTAGAGCAAAGCAAAGGTTTTGTGTGGACACTCCAAGAAAGGTATGTAGCCCCAGTGTGCTGCCATTCACAAATTACACAACCTCAGTGTGCAGGATAACCTTTCTTATCACAATGTCCACGTCTTTGTTTATTTTTCCAAGCCTTCTTTTACTGATAAAGAAACAGAGACCCTGAGTGGCTGACTTGCCCGGGGGTCACTCAGCTAATTAACAGCAAGGTCAGAATCCCAATCTACAGAGTCCCAGCAAGGGCTGGCCTTACTCGCACTGTTTTGCCGGCTGGCTGGCCTCTCCTCTCAGCTCAGTGAAAGCTTTGGCAAACAAAGAAAACAGAGATATTAGGGGGAAAAATTCTTAGAATTTGAGAAGCCATAGTGGTTATTAGAGTCAAATCATCTTACAAACAGGTTGTTGCACACAAAAGCAAAGTGGCTGAGAGTCTAATTGTTTTTAAAATGTTACTTGAATGGGCCCTGGTGAAAAGACTTAGGTTTTACCTACAGGGCCAACACTCTCGAAGAGGGCACAATCTAGAAGAGGGCGCAATCTAGAAGAGGGTGCAATCTAGAAGAGGGCTTCCACAGGAGGATCTGTGTACACACAAATTGCTCCTAATAATCATGCCTATAAGAAGCAATACAAAATGAAAAAAGGGTATATAAAATTAAATAAACAGATGCCTAATAGGCATTGATGTTTTCTTCAGATCAATCAATCAATCAACAATGTCCCAGGTTTGTAGTTTAACAAAGACTATAAGCTTAAAAAATACTGACAGTAGTGGCACATGCCAGTAATCCCAGTACACTCAGGAGGCTGAGACAGGAAGATCCTGAGTTTGAGACCAGCCTAAGGTACCTGGTTAGCTCAGGGTTAGTCTGGGATACATTATCAGACTGTGTCTCAAAAAAGCAATGAATGAAAAAATAATACTGATAAAGCCATGCCATCAAAAGCCCTATTGCACATGCCAAAGTGACTCCTGAAGAATCCTGTATTTACTTGGATCTCAAATCAGTTCAGGGCCCCATCATGTCCATGAAGCTGTTGCCCTGATTGATCACCCAGTCACCACCAATTTGCAGCAGACCTACAGTGCCACTCAGAACACTTGTGACACAGAGGACACTGACATCGGCATCTAATCCCAGGCAACATACTTGCCTATTTGGAGGAGCTCAGTTGTTTTAAGGATAGTCACATCTTCCACATCAGTAGTCCTGAGTTAAGTGAAGAAGGCTATCAATACCAGTTGCAATTTTTTCTTCCCATCCCTGCTGTCCTCCATAACTAGCAATTCAGGGGGGAGAATTTAAATTTTAGTCTAAAATCTCTTCAAACAATGACCTTGAGAAACTGATAATACTCGAGTTCAAAAGTAAGAACCCTACAACCACTATAACAAATAAATACACACACACAACCTGGCAAGAAAAAAAGTCAGACTTTCCAGCAAATTAAATTCTGAAGTTCACAAAGATCCAAGTGGAGCTATGCAAAATCACCTGGAAGGTCCAATCATGCTGTGGACTAAACTCCTTAACTGGAACTTGGTATTTATCAACAGACCTAAAGACTGTTTCCATATGAAGGGGGGTTGTCAGAAGAAACAGCTATAATAATAGGCTACAAGGTCCAATATTTATATTCCGGAGAAGATTACCAGACACACCTGACAGTATCTATGAACCTCTAAACACACACCCACATCCACACACACACAGTTCTAGAAATGGTTTATCAGCACCAGGCACTACTAACATTAGTATGATATAACTACTTCCCCTTGTTCTGATTCTGTAACTTGGCTTTTTTAGAATACCTGCAGTGGGGTGAGTGACGCTCCAGTCAATACTGGAAGCAAATTAATAAACCAATGTTTTGACTTTAAACAAAATCTTACATGAGCTTTGTTAAATGGCCAAATCCCACTTATATAAGACATTGAGAATAGTGTGCTACTTCCTCAGTCTAAGGACCAAAAAGGAAGAGAGTGTAAATTCTTTAATGGCAGTGCCACCATGAAGCAGACCTGTGAAGTTAGCCAGCAAGCACTCCCTTGATACATCCCCTGCTTCATCACACATTTCCCTTCCAGTAGCAACTTCAACTATCATTTTTCCTCTGAAAGGGTGAATACTGACCAGTCATGAACAAGAACCAAATGGAAAAGATGTAAACCATCCTTCCACACACAGTAATAAGGATCCAACACACAGGGGAAAAAATGCCAGAAGCTATCAACAATGCATGTGGCAAGGAAGTATTTAGGGACAAGTGTTACAGGATAAGACACAAGAAATGCTTTCCTTATTTTAAATATTATACCGTGGACAAAAGGCACAGATATAACTGGCTAACTAGAACCCCTCTATGTCTGCCTCATAACACCTTACACTTCAGAAACAACCTAAAAATGTCTTAAGCTTCTGTGACAGAAAGAAAAACAAATATATGGTTGGGTTCAAATACTTAAGAATACATGTTTCAAAAAGTAAAGGCCAGCTGTTATAACATTAAATTATACACTTCTGAGGCTGGCATTACAGCACTGGGGCAGAGCATCTGCCCGGCCTGTTCAAGGCCCTGGGTCTGATCCCCAGCACTGCAAAAAATAAATTATATGCTTTTGAGGAAAAGAATGTGTGGGCTTGGGGGAGTATTATCTTTCTGTCGCCCACTGCAAAGTTTTCTGTAACAAGAAAAAAGCTTCACATGTTTATATGACCAAGTTTTATGTGATTTGGGAGCTTTCAGAAATAAAGACTCAACCTAAGGAAAACTATATTTTTATGCTTAGAACTGACAAAGAACGACAACTTCATGAAAGTGTTGTTGGGCAAAAAGCCCAACTTAATGTTAATAAACTGGGGAACATACCAAGGTCTGTTCAGATTCTTCCTGGCTTCCTACTTTGGGGCAGCACCCCTCTGAAATGAAAGTTTTATTTATGCCCTTTTATCAGATGAAATTAAGTCGAAAACTCCTTTATGGTCCTGCTACAGGGAAAAGAAGAGAAGAGGTCAGAGACCATGCTTCTTCAGTTCTCAATTGGTAGGGACACATTTTGGGGTACAATATGACAGTCCCTACAAGAAGACCAACCTCTAGATTACCATAACTGAAATTAAGAGAATAAAATTTCCTATAATGTCCATTTAAAAGAAAACAAGAGATGAATATGTAACATTACCCCTAGAAAGTCAATGACCTGAAGTTACTAAATTCTTTTATTTTCTACTATCATACAACATTTGAGGTACCCCAAATGCCATAGATTCTTCCTCTTAAAAATCTCCAAAATTTAAATAGACCATCAAGAACATGACTACTTCTAGTATTTTGCCTTTAGTACACCAAGTCTTTGGGGACAGGCACGATGTCTCCATGTCATGTGTTAGAATTCTGCATAGTATGATATACTAGCACCTAAAAAATAACAAAGATCGCCTCAGATTAAAAAAATGAGATGATTTCAAACAAAACACCTATCTCAGTTTTCAATCACATTGACAATATCTTAACTTGTCTGAAGTCACAGAAGAGCACAAGCATTATAATTTTCCTCTTCTGAAGTGCCATACTGCTTGTTTACATGATTTCAAGTTAAAGCAGAGGAGGGGGGGATGTTTATCCTTTAATAGATACAAACTGAAGCCAGAGCACTGGCTTTGCATCCACTCTCTTCTCGATATTTGTTGACAGATTTAACCAGACTGCAATGAACATAGCTGTGCAATTTCCTCCTAAATCACGCAATTAGCCAACATTTATAGTGGTTTATAATGGACAGAAAACATTCCTATATATTCTCATTCATGAGGAATGTAAGAAAACTCAGTTAAATCCAATGTGACATCAGGCATATGAGATACCTTGGAGTGGGGCGGCAGGGGAGGGGGTTTGCTGCATTTCATAATATCCCTTCATGCCCACACCTTAATTAACCTACAGTTCTCAAGCCAGGTATCCCAAATGCCTAAACTCTCACACTTTGTGTGCTCCAATTTAAGGAGCATCTCCCATCAAACCATCCATCTGACCTCAAAGCAAAATTCTCTGAAGATGCCTCCCTTCTTTCATCAAAATAAGTAACAAAGCTGGAGTAGTAATTTTTACAAGAGAAACCACCAGAAGCTATGATGTAGATAAGTATAAGAAATATTTTTTTCAGAGATGAGGAAGACATCAAAACCATTTTCAATGTTAGCCATCCAAAAAGTTTCCTAAGCCAGGTGTAGTGGGCACACCTGTAACCACAGCATTCAGGAGGCTGAGGCAAGAGGATCACCATGAATTTGAGGCCATCCTGGGCTATGGGCTACATGGTGAGTTCAGAGCCAGCCTGGACTACATAGTGAGACCCTGTCTCAAATAGCAAAAAAAGTTTTCTTAAACCTTAGTTTTGACAGCATATCTTCTGTATGATGGCCTTTAAGATTTTTCTATTAACATTTGGTATTTACAAAAGAAAGGAAACAGCAGTGGCAGCAGGTTATAGCAACCTACAAGATAAATACTATAGAAGAGAGTATATAGCAAACAAAGAAGAGCAGAGACCATAAAAGTATACAAGGAGGTCTGCCCGAGGCAACTGTAGCTGCTGGTTACAAATTCATGGGAAACACTGCATTCCTTACAGAAGTATCCTGAAAGCAAGAGCCACATCTCCAACACTCAAGGGATTCCCCAGGGGCTGGAGGGAGGCACCAACCCTTGGTGAATTCTCGAAATTCCAGAATCTCTCCCATGTTTTTTCTTTTAAAGCCTGGAAATCAAAAGACCTGGTCAGGAGAATCAATGAGAACAGAATAGAAGCAGCAGAAAACTCCAAACACACTCAGCTACCTTATCTTTGACAAAGCAGTCAAACAACTTTCATTGCAAGAAAGATAACCTCTTAGTTACTTTCCTTGCATTGCTGAGACAAAATACCCAACACCCAAAATGAAAGTAGCAAAGGTTTATTCAGCTCACAGTTTGTAAAGGTTTCAGTCCATAATCAGCTGGCTTCAAGGCAGGGTAGCTTAGCAGAGGGGCATCACAGAGGAGAACAGTTCATGGTGCCCACAAGATAGCAAAAGCAACAAGGGGCCTTAACAACATGTCTCTTTCATCCAGACTAAGTAGAGTGGGTAGCACTCACAGCCTTAATCCTACTGCCCTTGAGCCTAGCACTGCACCATGAATCAATTCTAGCATCACATACTCTAGATCCAGCCACCTCTCAAGAAGCCCCACCTATGACTGCATGAGGCTTTGGGGGAGACATCTAAACACAAGCCACAACACCTCTTTAATAAATGGTGCTAGGGAAACTGGCTTTCCACATCCCACAGATTAAACCTAGACCCGTATCTCTCACTATGCAATAAACTAAAATTGAAATAGATCAAAGATCTAAATCTTAAAACACAAACACTATCTGCTGGAGGATAGGATAAGTAAAACTCTTGAAGATATATGTGTAGGCAAAGATTTTATGAACAAAACTTCAATACCACAGGAAATATTACCAAGAATCAACAACTAGAATTACGTCATATTAAAAAGCTTTTGTACAGCAAAAGAAACCACCAATAGAGTAGACACAATCCACAGACTGGGAAAGAAATTTATCTACTATTCCTCAAAGGACTAATGTATAAAATATATAAAGAACTCCCCCCCCCAAGCCAGACCTCCCAAATTTAATGACCCAATCTAAAAATGGGCACCTGAAATGAATGGATATTTCTCAGACAAAGATGTATGAACAGCAAGTAAATACATGAAAAAAACGTTCAACATCACTGGTCATTTGAAAAATGCAAATTAAAACACTGAGATTCCATCTCCCTCCAGAAAGAAAGGCTATCATCAAGAAATCAATCAGTAACAAAGGTTGATGGGACTGTGGGATAAAGGAACCCTTTTCTACTGTTGGTTGGAGTATAAATTGGTACATTCACTATGGTAATCAGTATGGAGATTCCTCAAAAACTAAAACTAGAAGTTCTGTTTGATCCAGCTTTTCCTCTTCTAGGTATCTTCCTAAAAGAGTTAAGAGCATTACACCACAGCAATACATGCACACCCCTGTTTATAGCAGCATGATTTATAATAGCTAAATTTTGGAAACAACTCATATGCCCATCAGTTGATGAATGGATAAAGAAAATGTGGCTTTTATAACGTAATGAAGTACTACTCTGCCATAAAGAAGGATAAACTTAAGACATTTTTAGATAAATGGATGCATCCTGAGAACGCAATTTTAAGTGAAAAAAAAATGGACACACATCTTTAAATATCACATTGTTTCCCTTGTGAGAGAATCCCAAAGGGTAAATAAGGATCACAACAGAGGATACTGGTAAGTAGAAAGAAAATGTTCAGATGAGAAGGGGAACAAGAAAGAGAGGAGGAGTAGGAAATAGAAATAATATATAAATGAAAGGAAAATAGAAACAAAGTTTTATAAATGGAGAAGGGAAGAAGGACTAAAGGAAAATGAGGAGACTGGGAAAGGACAATTACGTACAAGTACAAATTCCCTATTACAAATGTGATTATTATATATACATCAAAAATGTACCGATAAAATTAATTTTTAAAAAAGAAAAAAATTTTAAATAGGACATGGTCATACTAATGTCACTGGGACAAATAAGGGAATTCCCCTGGGATGCAGAAGCTTCATACAGGAAGATATTAAAACAATCAGAATGCAATTGTAACAGGTGCATGACTGATGTTTGGTTTTCCTTTACCTGCACAGCTAGAAAACATGGCACCAATAACCTGCAAGTTCTTCTCTACAATAATGAGGCCCAACCACCTGGTTTCCTTTTTTCAATCCCAGCCTACAAACTGAACCGCCACCTCCAGTTCCACTGTTCATTTCCTTATAGTTAGGTTTGTCTTAGGCAAAAACACTTCCAGGTTCCACTGAAAGCATGTTAAAATGCATAGTCATAAGCAACGTGAATTTTTTAAAGAATTTGAGGTGTGAAATTTGAACTCAACTGCTTAAAGAACAAAATTAAGTAGGAACTACTGATGAAATAATTTTCAACCTATATTTAAAATATTCTGTATAAGATAGAATTTGTTTCTTTTTAAAAATCTCATTTTTAAGTTAGCATTAGTATTTGCTTCAGAATCACTATAAGCAAGTTTGTTTTAAGAAGGTCTCACTTTTAATAACTAATTGGCAGAAAAGAAATTTCACTTTTGGAGGAAAAGAAACTACTTTCTTCTGTGTGCAATGAATGTTTTTTTATATACTTGTGAAGGGCTTTGTTCAATCCAATCTTCAACACTACCTCTTCTATAAAGCCTCTTGTTACACTTATGTTCCTAGGGCTCCGCCAAGTGTCATGTAATGGTGGCATGGATGCAGCTGAGTCTGGCCTTCGTGATTGGTTTGTTGTCTGGTGCTGGGATTGGTGATGTGAGTGCTGCACCTTCCCAGGGGTGGAGCCAACATACAGCGTAAGGGCGAGAGGAAATGTCTTCCTTCTCTTGCCGGTTCCCCTTGCTGTTGCAGTGGCCATGAATGGCGGCCCCGCCACCCACGCTGCCTTGGAACCAACTGAGTACGGCTGAAACCCTCAAGAACTGTAAGAAATAAGCCTTTCCTTTCCTAATTTTGGGCGTCAGGTATTTTGTCTCAGCAACGAGAAAAAAGTAACCAAGACACCTTTCCAGGTTGCGGTAGGTCTAATGATAGCTTTTCTCTAATTCTACACCCCTACCTTAAACTGGTATATGATTATCAATCTAAATTATGGTAAAAATGTTGAACTCTACAAATCCCCCATAGCACTGATGTGTATACCTCACATATAGCAAAAGTCTTTAAGTAAATGACTGGCAGAATTATCACAGAAAAGAACTCTAAATCAATGGCAATTCTCATCCACAACAGGTTTTGACTAATAATTTAAGAGTTCTGCGGGTATAAACCATTAATTCCAAATTTACAGTCAAAATTATCTGATGGATAACAGTACTTTTTTACACAACAGTCAGTCCTACTCTAGGACCTTCAGAAGCACTGGTGAAAGGCAAGTTTTATGTTGGTTTTTCAAATATGCATATAGAAGGGATCCAGGCAATGGCAGAACAGCTAAAATTTTAAGTCAATACATCTCCTTCAAACCAAGAAGGGCTTAGATAGGGAAATAACCAAGGGTTTCCAGCATTCCTGACAAGAATCATTATGTCTACAAAGTCAGATGCTCCTGCACACTGCCTATACAAAAACCCCTGATCACCCCCAGCTGTCTTCCATTCCCTCTCACCCAGGTGTTCCCCAAACACAATGTCAGCACACTCTCGATTAGAAGGCAAAATAACTGCAGCACTATCACTATTCCCACCATTCAGGTATCACTCAGATATTTATTTATGTCTACTGGAGATAGCAAAGGAATTCCACAAGGCCACTTTAAAACCTACCTACAATCATCTACCCTTAAAAATCTTGACTTCACTGTAATTGTTTATATGCCTGCTTCTTCCACCAGACTGGGGACCTCTGAATGATCAGACCCTGCCCTACGCCCATTCACACCTCAAAAGTGTGTTTTCTCACTTTGACATCAATAAATGATTCTGGGAAAACAATTTTAATACACTTGTAGTTCTCAAAAGGAATGGTTACACCTAAAAGCAGTTAGTCATCCTTTAATGAATTAAAGTAATTTTAATATCCTCATTTAAAATGCAAAGCCCTGAGCCTAAAGTTTTGCTGCATACTTGTAATCTCAGTACTCTGGGAAGCAAAGACAGGAAGAATTTAGCATCTTAGCAAGACCTTGTCTCAAAATTTAAAAAAAAAAAATTTTTTTTTAAAGGGTTGGGAATGTAGCTCAGTGCAAAGGTCCCAGGTTCAATACGCAGCTCACAAAACAGAACACAAAAACAAGTGAAACCCTGCGCCACACAGGAACTTGCTGGCTTTCCAGGTCACCAAGTGACAGAAGTGAGGTTACAATCTGATTTTCCAACTGAGAAACAAGCATTGGAGTGGTGTTGGGGTTTATAAATAATACCCAGTTTTGGCATGCTGAGTACTTTTGGAGAGTGGAGGAAGGCCTCAGAAATGAAGCCTCTCAGACCTTCTGCCCTCTTTCTTCCTACTTCCCTTCCTTTCCTAAGACAAGTCACAGAAACCAGAGTTTCACTCTCCCAATGTGGGTTATAGGAACTAAAAACCCTCTTCCCTAAAACACGTCATAAAACCTAGAAATATTACTCTAACCTCCCATCTTTTTGCAGAGGACCTGGCTATAAAGACATTCTCTAATCCGTTGTGTCTGATATATCATAAGAGCCTTGGTCCAAAGGGTCCTGCCCCATACCTCAGTGGAGGGAATGCAACATAAAGATAACACGAATTTAAACAGACAGGTTTTACTGGGCTCCCCACTCAGTCTACCACCATTAGATCACACCCTCTTGTCCAATTTCAGTTCCTAAGCATAAAATTGGATGGTTAGTTCTTTGGGTCTTCATTTCTGAAGGCCCTTCAGTCACATAAACATTTGACTAAAGCCTGTTGTGCTTTACTCTTTTTTGTTGTTGTTGTTCTTTTTGAGATGTTGCCAAGGCCAGTCTTAAAGTCTTGAGCCCAAGCAATCCTCCTGCATGTGCCTTCCAAGTAGCTAGACTACACACATACACCACCATGCAGTTTGTGCTTTTCTCTTGTTAACTGTCCTTCATTATACAAGTTTTAAGTGTGATCCTTACGATGGGTGATGCACGTTTTTTTCATCCTGTACATATTCCTAACTATCTATTTTGCCAAGTAATAAGGAACAAAGCCAAATATAATATGATAAAGAAGGAAGACAACAATGTTGGCAAACTTAGGCAAGAAGAAAAGAGAAAAGTTCATGTAATCTTGGCTACTCAGGAGGCTGAGGCAGAAAGAAGACTGCAAGTTTGAGCAACTCTGAGACTATGTCTGAAAATTAACAAATCCATGTCACCATTTTCTCTAAAGAATTAAGATAAGGTCAGAGAGGTGCAGCAAAGGTTCAGAATAGCTCTGTAATGAAAAGAAAGACAAGTACAAGACAAAAGCACAACCAAGGTGCTCGGTTGAACCACCCCAGGTGCCACACAAGATAATGGACCAAATGATGGAAGAACCATCCAGAGAAGAGAACTAACAAGCAACAGGCAATTCACAGCACAGGAGCACTCGGAGGAGAGTGCCACAGAATCAGGGACGAACAGGAAGGCAGCAGGGCCCTGGAAAACAGGACAGCCAGAGAGAAAAACTGGGTGTCTCCATGAGATCAAAGAGCATACACATCTGGAACAAATGCATGAAGGAGTTGAAGAAAATCTAGTTCTTTTAAATTAATTTAAATTTTGGATGTGGAACAATCTCATACAATGGAAAGTGGAGCTGAGACTTGAACCTGGACCTGACTTGAAAGGGCTAGCACTAAACAGCTATCTCCAAAGTCCTCAACAACTGGAAAGGAGAGGGTCAGGAAGTGCCCAGAAGAGCACAGAGTACCAGCCTTGGATAAGAAGCTTGTAAAGAGGTGAAAGTATAGCAGTCATAGATCCAGCCAAGGAGGACTGAAGGACACCATTCATCCACCAACTTCCAGTGGCCAGGAAGCCAAAAGCTCCTGAAGAACCCAGGGGTTTGAATACAAATGACAGTCTTGCCTACCATCTTGCCAGGGATATAGCTCAGTGGCACAAGCGCCTGCCTGGCAAGTGCAAGCTCCTAAGTTCAATTTCCTGTACCAAAGGAAAAAAAAAGTTGTTACAATGTACTGTTTAGGAATGTAATCTCATCCTCCCTGACAAAGCACTGTGGAAAACATGGCTCTGGCCTCAGGATGGTTCTCTGGAGATCCAAGACCCAATCTCAGTCGGCACTGAGCTCCATAATAACTACACTCTGAGAATGACAACTCCTCTTCCTGTCTGCTTAAGTTTCCACTTGTGTGATGCAATGGGGTACAATCCCCAACTTACACTGGCCCTCTTTATGAGATGTGTCAATCAGCTTGCTAACAAAGTAGGAGGCACTCTACATACAAAGCGATTTGGGGCAAATTATTTCACCGACTCTTACAATGGGATTCTGTACTTTTTCCTGCTGGAATTGATCCTTTCTCTCCCACCCAGTAGGTACTATAATCTTAAGGGAACTTTATTTCTTGTTCACAAGACCACTGTAATCATAGCAGCTTAAACTGTCACTACAGGAAAAGGAATCCCTTCGACGAAGCTATGATGAGTGATAAGCTTTTAGTATGAAAAGAGAAAAGACCTTGAAGACATTTTTCAAAAAGTGTCAAAAGGCAATCAATGTCAGCTGAATGAAGCCTGGCATTATAAACTTAAAGAAATTAAAATTTTTAAATTGCACTGCATCTGGCCTCAAAGTGAAAAAGGTCAGAAAATTTCAAAGATGCCCCATGAAAGGCAGCTATTCATTACAGGAAAATCTCCTGCTTATGTAGCTGACAGATGACTCTTTCACTTAATGCCCCAGAATAAAAGACTTCAAAATCCATCCTTCACTTCTGCTATTGACTTGCAATGACTATATAAAAGGTTATAACCTCCCAAGGCCCTAGTTTCATTAGAGTGGTAGTT
Source organism: Dasyprocta punctata (assembly GCA_004363535.1). Lineage (NCBI taxonomy): Eukaryota > Metazoa > Chordata > Mammalia > Rodentia > Dasyproctidae > Dasyprocta > Dasyprocta punctata. The sequence continues at coordinate 27,205 of RJWM01013146.1, read as the reverse complement.
CTTAATTCCCATGCAGTTTCTTTCAAGCTCCCCCAGGTGATTGTAACAGGCAGCCAGTAACAGCGCAAATCCCAGGCTCTGTGTTCAGCTCTCAGTGTAGTCATTTAATCCTCACAATCACACTAGGAGAAGGGCACTATCAAGCTCCATCCTGCAGAGGTTCAGTCAGGCTTATCTGTGGTAGAGCCTTGGCGCCCATCCAGGCAGTCTGGCTCCAAGAGTCTGACCATTCAGTTCCATATTATGCCTCCTCCTCTGAATAAAAATGAGAAAAGCTCTCTCTCAGAAGACTAGTAAGAAAACCAAAGATAAAACTGCCCAAAAAGGAAAAAAAAGTCATTTGGTCAGACATACATACACACATACACATACCCAGAGTATCACCCCATGCCTCCAATATATCCTAAAAAAGAACCTGCCTCCACTGAGGGGAGGCAAACCTAGGCTCTCTGCAGCCGGTATCACTGAAAGCTCTAAAAGATTTGTCTAGTTCTGCTAAGAATCTAGCTAATCAGGTATTTCAAACCACAGTGTTGTGACCTGGAGGCACCATGCAACAGAATACCCGCTAAATGAGCAACTTCTTGACTTCATCAGCCCACAGGGGAGAACACTGAAAATTCAGACAAATTGACAGTGAGGAGGTTCATTTGGGGCAAAGACCTCTGTGTTGCACAGGGGAATATATCCCTTAACACTTACTCACTTATGCTAAAGAAGAACTCAAAGAACCACTCCATTTCATACTAACTGAATTATATGACAATTGCTAAGAGTATCAGGAGGTGGCAGGAGTGGAATGGCCTAGTGCCCTCCACTTCTTTCTCTGGGCAGTTTTACACAGTAGACTTTTAACCTTGGATATCAAGTTTCAAGTTAAACTACAGTATGCCTGCAGCAGAGATCTGAATCAAATTTATCCAAATCACATGGCTAGAGCAAATGTCAGTATATGCATCACTGTCCTCTCATGTGAAATTTGTAAGAAAACATTCCGGTCTATAAACATTTGGTTGCAGAAAGCAGTCTTAAAGGGAACAGCTACCAGGGCCTGTGAGAAAGATCACATGGGGCACCAACAATAGCTTTATTTCTTAATTGACTTTGAGAGCCTCCAGATGAGGAATCTCAGAGTCTCAGATGATAAAAAGTCAAAGTCAAGCCATGCTAGGAAATAGCCAAATGTGTTTTTTTGATGTTAATAAATCTAGATTTAATATTAACAAATCCATTCTCAAAGCAAAACCAGAAAGATATATGGATACCATCCAAGCAGGAATTTGTAACTTCAGAGATTATGGGCTACTTCAGCATCCTGGATCACTTAATGAGAAAAATGCTTTTGAATATTTTTAAGTAATATGAAAATATGATTTTAAAAAAACTAGTTATACTGAAATATAGAAATCAAAATACCTTAAAAAGTAACTCTGGTATAGTAATATACACATCTAGGAACTACCAAAGCTTCTACAGCAGTGATGGACATTGTAAACTATTTCCAACAATGTGATGTAAAAACCTTTAACTTCTATGTGACAAAGTCACAGGTATCAATGTTACATGGTTTTGCTGCTCACTTTCATGACTGAAGCAACAAAGGCTACATTTTGGCTTGAGGTTAGTGAAAATAAAATTGTGAATTTTTAATTGTTGTTCCATCTACCCAAATTCACAGATTGCCTTCAACCAGTGTAATCAATGACCCCAAAATTAAAGGGCCCAGACCCAGAGGACCAGAGTTACACTTACCACAAAGTTGCACTAATAGCTCAGATGCTTCAATATAAACAGTAGCTCAGTCTTTATCCCACTCACAAAACCACTAAAATCCAAAAAAAAAAAGCAAAAAGCAAAAACCTGAACAGTAACTGACAGATTGACACACATGAGCAAGGTCAGGTATTCCTTATACACCATTGCTAGCAATTACACGTCAAATCCATAATTAGTCTTCAGAGTAGTCTGTAAAACCCTGATATAATAACAAAGTCCATCACCACCAAATTACTAACTCATCTGCAATCATCAGGCTTGGCACTGGAGGAGAAAGAACTCCAGAAATTTGCACTATGAGGCAACATACAGTAAGGAAAAGGCCAGGTCATATATTTGGGACAAGTATAATTTATATACACAGTCTTGCTGTTTTGTTGGTGCTCTCCTCACTCTTACATGTGACCATTCCTCAAGATGACTGTAAACTACATGAACAACACACATGAACAAATAAAATTAAAAATTAAAATTAAATTTTAAAAAAGTTTAAAAATTATTTATGGCCTAGCAGGTAGTCTTTCAGGTAACTGGACAGGCTTCCTAGTGAGGGCAGTTCCCAAGATTTGGCCTCTCTTACCCTCATTACCTCATTCAATCAGGTCACTTCCAGCTGCACACCTAAATCAGGGGATGCCCGTAGGAAGATAAATACAATTCACAGTCTAAAATACATGGACTTACCCTGGGCCAATGCCAATTTCTCATGGATCTCGGGTAACTGAGATGGTTTTTGTTTGCATGGTTAGGAACTACAACAGCAGCTGCAGGAGCACAATACTTTTTCTCAACTGATGATACAAACCTCACTCTAGAAGAGCTAGGATGGTGACTCTGAACTTACTTGGAGTCATTCACACTCAACCCAGCAGCAAAAAAACACTCCAGCTGAATTGTGAACTACACACTAATTCCTATGTGTGGAGATGACAAATGTTATTTTTAGGAGACCCATAAAACCTTAATCAAGGCTAAGAAGTAAAAGCTTTACATTTAAAAGCACGTCCTTTGCCATGCATGAACATCAGATCTTTTCTTCTCTAAAACTCAATGAAAGGTTCAATTAAGCCTCTAGTAAGTCTGTAGTAAAAGCTTTGATCAAGAATTCTGTCACTACTTTTCTTAACACATGCAGACAGTATGAAATGTATCTCAGAGCTAAGGAACAAAACTGGTATTGTGATGCGGAGAGCACACGTGTTCACATGTATACACACGGATCACTTTTTTGGGGGGATGGAGCTGGGAGGGTGTTTAAGCAGCTATAGCTTCCAAAATGAGACTGTTGTTACACATTCGTTATATATGTAGCACAAAGTTATTTGCAAATGTAGGTGTGTGGTCCAAATGCCTTCCATTAAGGAAAAACATTCTAATTAGAACCCAGTGGAAAACAGGACATACATTTCCTGAGTGACTTTGAATTAGTGAAATTGTTCTACATATAATAAAGATGGTGTACAGATGTACTAAGTTTTCATGGTCTCAGCGAAACATCTTGCTGGTATTGCAAAATATGTCAATCTGCAACAAAGCTGCATATAGAGGATAAATTTTTAAACATCCAAATCTTGTTTCTGTAGAATTTCCCAAACTAAACCCTTTCTTTTTCATAAACCTAATGAAGGCCATATTTCAAGGTGCTAATTCCTTGAAAACCACAGTCCATAGTCACACTCATCTCCATTTAGACTTGTATTACACCTTCTTATAGTTACCTCCCGTCAGTATCATAAATCTGTTTCAGATGGAAGACCTGAAATCCTAAAATCTGGCAAGCAATCATGAGCAGCAGAGAGGGTCACATCTCACAGAGATCACCTTATTTGGTCCTCACAACATCGAGATAGGAACTATAATCACCCTCTTTGAACAAATAAGGAAACTGTAATTTAGAATCTCAGCAGTCTGATCCAAGTCACATCTTGGCTGCTAACACCTCATTCGCTTTCCTTCTTTAGGTGAAAGGTATACTAGAACCTTCCCTTGCACCCTAAGTCTTGTATCCCAAAATAAAATGATGTACGAAGACAAGTCTCTAGGGGTCGGCATGAAATCTAAAGATAGCACTATGGCAAAACTGAAAACTGTTCTGATAATTTAAAACCACATCACCATCTATTCCTAAACATGTTCATTTATCTTTCTGAAAGGTAAGTTGGACACCATAATCCCAAACATGCAACCCCGTACCAGCCTGGCCCTGCTCTTCTCTCTGCTCCACTCTCCTTGGGGAAATGATCTGAATATTCACTTCAACAATTGGCCCTCCATGCATTACTCACAGGTGTGTTTCTCTATTGTTTTGCCTGTGCTGCTACTGTACTTTGTTTCCAGCTTGCTGATGTCAACTCTGGCAACACAAACTCAATTCAATGTGTCCAAAACTAGCTCCACTCTGTTTCCCCACTTACAAAATCCAGTCACCACCTGTTTCAGGCTTCTGCTCAGACCATTGTCCACTTTTGGTTTCAATGCCTTTACACCCCTGGTCTCCTTGCTTGCCTGATAAAACATCTGACTCTCCCCTACCACTCTGAAGAAACTTTCACTATCCACCTACTGGCCTCCTCCATTAACCTCAGGCTAATTTCTCCACCCTAAGGGCAAGGTGCATCAGAATCATCAAAGGGCTGTTAGGCGGCAGGCGGCTGGGCCTCGGCTCCAGAGTTTGGTTCCTTCTGTCTGCAGGCAGGCATGCAGCTGACAGTTTACCTCTGGTAAGGTGTCCAGGTGATGACGATGCCACATTGCCTCTAGGTCCACACTCCTGAGCACCCTCCTGTACAGAGCTTCCTCCCACCCTCACATGTCACAGATTCTCCCTGAGTCTCTTTCATCATGCAACAGCATAACCCTTGTTAAACCTCAAATTTTAGGTCTCCAAAAAAAGTGTAAAGAGAGAGTAATGGCTGCCACTCCCCTCAAGGACTTACTGCCTGCATCAGGATGTCCTTCATCAAGCAGCAGCCCAGACCACCCTGCAAAACAAGGAGTGTGGCTCCCAAATTTATAGGGCAATTTTGTAGGATACCAACATTTAGAAAGTTAATTTCCAGATTCGACAATGACAAGTTGGTATTATATGTTCACTGCAAGGGACCCTTTCCTTAGACAAACTTCGTTACCAAAACATAATGTAAAAGGGGAAACCATGAAGAAGAAAAAAGGAAGAAAAAAATGTCCTTCTCAAAACAGGGCAAAAGAGGAGGATGATGAAAAAACAAAATAGGGTCTATTTTGGTTCAGTATAAACATGTCCAAATTCACACTCCCAAGATCAATTTAACAGAATAAAAGAAAAAAAAAAACTTCAGTAAGGTGGTTTTAATACACCCCCTATGCCTATAGTACATTTGATTTCTGTACATATCTTCTGTTTTACTAAGAATAACAAACTAGTTCTGTGTGTTCTCTTTATTAACAAGTTCTCTACTTGAAAGAGCCTTTTCTGATTTTATTACATGTACTTGAATGATTCAATCAGCATGAACATCACAAATCCAGGAGAGCTTATATTTTCAGATGTTATGTAAAAAAGACAGAAAAGAGGTTCATCTGAGCTCAGTAATTATCAACTCTCACAACAAAACACCTTTTCAAAACTGCCCCTTGGTTTTAAGGCACTTTTCCTTGTGCCATCTCATTTGATTTTCATAAAAAGAAAATCCTTTGCAGGCAAGTAGCATGGGCCCACTGTCCTTCCTCAGTTCATCCAGGCGATAGACAGCTAAGGGACACACAGCCAGGTCTGGGTCCTGGATGAAGTCACAGGGACCATAGACCATGGTTTCCTGGAGTCATGTCTTTAGCACCTCCCTTGATTCATTTTATGTTGTCACAGCAAATACTGGAGACTCAGTAATTTATAAAAAAAGTATGTATTTAGTCCTGAAAGCTGGTAACCCATGATCAGGCAGCAGCAGCAAGTGGGGAGGGCCTCATGCTGCATTGTAACTATAGGAAGAGCAGAAGCACAAGACAAAAACAGCATACAGTCTAATAATAACACATTTTCGTGATAACTCCTCTGGACCTTTGTCAACCCCTGTTAACAACCTAATTGCCTCTCAATACTGTTATACTGCAAACCAAGCTTCAACATGAGTTTTGGAGGAGATGAGTCACATCCAAACCATTAACAGCACTGATTATGTAAAAACTATGTCTCTTATCACAAAAAGTATGTATCTTAAATAACGTCCAATTCCTCCCCTCAAAGATAATCTACAGTCTAAAACTGTCCCATGGCATTCTGAAGAAAAGTGATGTAACAGTATAGCAAAGGCTTTAGGCAGACCAACCCTGAGGTTTAAACCTTATCTCCACTGTCCTTCACTTGACCTGTGATCCTGAGCCTGTTCATCCTCTCTCTGAAGCCTAGATTCCTCACTTAGAACAGAGATGACATGTCTGATAATAGTGGTGAAAATTAGAAATATATCACAAATACCTAGGACTATGTCTAGCATAAAATGCACACAGCAGTCTTAAGTGTCTCTCATATCTATTTATATAGGATCAACTAAATTTTAAAGCACAATAATTAGATGTTTGTAGAATCACAAGTTTTCCTTTTAAATAAAATTTAGGGCATTAAAATGATAGTACTGATAGCCAATTAAAATATGGAGCTGACTGAGGAAGAGGGAAGGATGAGTCAGAAATTTCTGGCTTTAGGAACAAGGTAGAAAGTAGAGCCAACAACCAAAATGGGAAAAGCTGGCAGATATCTGGGGGTGATGGGCTTGGAGTGGGGCAGGAAACAGGTGGTAATTAGCGAGGAAATGAGTTCAGTGTAGATATCCTGAGTTAAAAGTACCTATGAATCATCCAAGTAGAAATGTCCACAAGATGAGAGTGAACTCAGAGATTCTGGAGGTCATTATCATGGGGGTGGTACCTTAAGCCTCAGAAGTATTCAGATTCCCCAAAGGGCAGACTACGGAACCACCAAGGAGAAGTAGGGAGCATGAACATGTAAGGGCAGACAATAGTAGCCCCTCCAAGAAAATGAAAGACAGAAAAGCAAAATTACAAACGTGCCAAGGAACCCAGAGTTTTCAACGAGGAGCAGTCAGTACTATCAGTGCTACAGAAAAGCTGTGTCAGGGACTACAAAGTAACTATAGGGCTCAAAGATCAGAGGTTGTGACCTCAATAAGAGCATTTCTGTTGACCTAACTGAAATTCACCATTCCCCAGACCCAAAAAACAAAACCTCAAACAGCAATGGGTTGCAAGGTTTTCTTTCATAGAAAGGGAATCTGCAAGATAGACACAGTTAAATACCCCAAAATTATTTAATACTATCTTTGCTATTAAGCTCCTACTTCCTGAAGTTGGTCCCAAGGAAGGAGAGAAATTAGCTAATTCTCTGGCACACAAAACCTAAACGAGGAAAAATTGATAACTTAATAAATTTCCCGCCCAATAAGTCTCTGTGGGCAATACACTTAAATTGTTATTTCAATGTTACTTTGAGAAATGTGTTACCTCAGGTAGAAAAGCTTGGTTTCAATATGCAAATCTCTTATAAAATTCCATTTAAGCAGATTTCCACCTGGATTTCTAAATAAGTTAAACTCCTGCTGAATTCAGCAAATTGCTCTTCAAAGTCATTTTTCTCATTAGTTGTACAATTATAATTGTAGAAAACATTGTTCCCATGCAAGTTTCAGTTAAAATTACAAAGTGGTTGGTTCTATCACACATATTATGGCACAAGAGAGTATTTGGCTTGGTAGTATAAACTGGTTAAACTAGTTAGTGGAGTTCAAAAATTTCCCCAAACATCTGCTGGGGCTAAGAAAGTGTTTTTGGTTTTCACATCAATTCTACATACATATATTTTTCAAAAAGTTGAACTTCTCAAATATTAATACTTAGAGTAGCAATCATTACATAGCAAAAGGCTTAAATATTGGAGAATTCTGAGCTGTATTCCCCTAAAAATATTAATTATTCTTTGTAGGCATCATTGAATCTAAAGCAAGTGATTTCTGTGGACCATCTGGTCACTAATCTGAATCGTGGCTGAAGTTTGTAGTCACTGTTCCTTATGGATAAGCAGGGTGTGGTAGGAAGGGTGAGTGCTGAAAATGAAATCCTGCTGGCAAATCACAGGAGACAGATGGCAGAGTGCATGGGTGTATCACACGGACATCTCAAGGACTCACAGAGACTGGGAAGCAGCTTCGACCTTCACCCCAGGCGGATAAAGTAGTATTTTTCAGTGCCTACAGAGAAGAATTCAGGTCAGAGTCCACAGATTCCCCGCCAAACATTCTGCACTGGATATCCTGGGATTCCTGCCCGTGCCTCGTGTGGGCAGCTGAGCATAACTGAATCAGCCTCCACGCTGTGCACACTTCACATCGGATTGGAGACCCACTCTCAGCCAATTCTCTCTCCTTAAATGAAAGATGGAAATACCTGAGCCCCACTACATGCTACCCACTAAACAGGGGGAATGCAAGTGATACTAGTAGAAGACCTCACCCACAAGAAACCTCCACTTCCCCCAACCCCTTGAAAAAGGGTATTTCTGCTTCACAACTGACATCTGAGAATGCAGAGCAGGAAAACCACAGCACGGGTTTAGAAATTTTCCTACAGTTCCTAAAACCACATGACTAGAAAATCATTCTTAAAACCCAGCGGCGAAGAAGTGATACAACCCAGAATAAGTTAACAGGGCAGTCTGTAGAACAGGCAGGAGACAGAATCTAAAGAAGCTTTAACTGATATGACCCCAAAAAACCAAGCTATGAGGAGCATTTGAGGTAAGGCAAGCTATAAACATGCCCTTATTTGTCTCCTGGGAGCCAAAAGGAGGCTTATAATTAAACCTGACAAAGTTTTTCATGGGGAATGAGAGGCAGGAGAATGACAATGATAAAGAAGAGATAGCCAGTCTAACTTTAATAAAATCTGAAGCAGGGACACAGCAGCACACATGTCCCAGTGACTCACTCAGGAGGCTGAGGTGGGAAGATCTCTTGAGACCAGTATTTCTAGGCCAACCGAGGCAACATACTGAGAAATCTGCTTTAAAAACAAATCTGAGAAATTTTAGCAGCTATACTGCTACACAGGCAAACTGTAAACCAAGATATTATGCCATTTAATCACCATATACTAAACACTACCAGTGATAATGTACTGTACAAGCACCATAAAAAGAGACCAAGACTGAAACGGGCACAAATCAATAAAATTAGAAAAGCTTTGAAAGGATACACTAAAGTGTCCACATTTATATTAAGGGTGTTTTAATAGGCCATTCGCCATTCATGGACTGGGGTTAGAGCGAACAATGGCCGCAGCACCAAACAAGCCCAGTTTGGGAACCGGTGCCGTGTGTGGGCCTCTGATGGATTGGTACCAGTCAGAGCCCAGTCCCTTCCGGCGCCCAGGCTGGCAGACAAAAAGTTCCATCCACTACCACCCCCACAAGCGACCGGCTTATCTGGAGACACGCAAACTGTGATGATAGCTATGGAGGTGAAATGTAATTGGATGCCTGTGGTGCTTTGGTGTTTCACTAACATTGCAGGTCTAGGGCCAGTGGTCTGATCATAGGTTCAGAGGATATCGCTAATTAATGTGACATTGTGGGGGGGAATCTCCTTCTGAGGGTCGCAACTATTGCTGATTCCCTATGGTCTTGTTTTGAGGTCCTATGTCATTTCCGTTGTTTTGTTGGGTTGGGTTTTATTCTCTTTTGCTTTGTTTATGTTAAATCACATGGCAGGAGAAGCTATTTCAAGGATAGCAAGATATGTTATGGTAGCAATTTTGGATTTACTATTGTCTTGTTTTGAAGTCCTTTATCACATTCATTGTTTTGTTTTATTATTTGTATTCTGTTCTGTTTGACTTATACCATGCCCAAAGTTATCTGCAGCTATTCTGAAGATATCAAGGGGCATTATGGTAACTACTGTTGATTTCATGATGTTTTGAAATCCTATATCTCTTACACTGGTTTGTTTTGATTGCTTTTATTCTGTTATATACTCTTTAAAATAAAAAGTGTTTTAATAGTAAGATGCTGGTTTTTAAAAACTAATTCTTGCCTTTCCTTGAATAAAAACCCACTTTACCTTCCACAGCTTGAAACTTCTCAGAAAACACCCAACGTGTGTGCATTACGAGGGTCTGAATGTGGACTTCGCTCTAGCGTACATCCCCCTGCTCCAGTTCACCTCTCCGCACCCCAGGTTCCCCTTCCCTATGACAGACAGTGGCTTCTCACTCACCAGGGGCACCTGAAAAGTTGCTCCAGAGGAAGAGACTACAGAAGGCTGGCAAGAGAACTGAGAGAACTGGAAAAAGGAAATCTGTTGTCTCATCTCATGGGACAAGCAGGAGAGGTTTTAAAACCACCATGAGCTCCCTGAGAATCTCAGTGCGGCAGTGAGAGGAAAAGACACCACACCACATACCTTCTCTGTACATGTGGGAAAAACCAGGTGACTAATAGTCAGTGATACCCTGTGTCCAAGATAGGGTGGGACATTTACTGAGAGTCCCTGTCTGGAGCAAGGTCCTGGAAGTGTCCAGTATAACTCCACTACCTCAGGTTCTTTGTGCTGCCAGTAGCTTTGCAGACCAATCCATTAGGGGAAGGCTCAACAACTTCAAAACGATCAACTAAGAGCTCCTCTCCAACCCTCAGTGTGTGGAGTCATTGTGACCTTCTCCTTCCCACACCTGCTGCCTCCCAACCGGCCATGCCCAAACACACCGCCAGGCTCAGCCTTTGCTCTCCACTCCCTTCATCCTGAAACACCTCTGCCCCACTCTGGATGTTCGTCATCCTCCACCCACAGCTCAAGCTTCACCTGCAGGCCCACCCCACCCCAGGGAACCAAACGTGTCTGTCCTCTAAACTCATGACACCTGGCCAGGCCTGTGTTTAATATTTGCCCCATTAAGCCTCAACCTCCCCTCCTACCAGTTTCTCAAGGCTAGTCTGACCTGCCATCACGCTCCAGCACTGACTAAAACTAGAGGCAGAAGCTCAGTGTGTGCTTCCTGGATTCCAACCAGAGGCTCCCCATGACTCAGAGCCAGCTTCCCAGGAAATGCTCTTTTTAGTACTACACCTGTCCTGCAAAATATTTATTTTCAGGAGTGACAGCCATGCCCCAACACACCAACAGCCATGCTCTGGCCCAAGTTAATCCCCACAAAGCAATGCTGCCGACTACACTGGCAAGAAGGAGGAATCATGTTTGGTCCAACCAAACCACTGTGGCAGGGCACGAAGGTACTAATAGGTTTGTGCACTCAAGGGCAGGGCAGAGGCTTTTTCTACCCCTTTAGGCCTGTTTAAGGAGTTGCTAGGAGACATGCCCCTGCCCCTTGCCCACAAGGACATCAAAGATGAGAATGGAGTATAGCCGCTTTTCTCGGAAAGGAAAATGAGTCTACCTCCACCAGCCCGTTTCAGAGACGGCTGAGTTCTCACTGGAGCAGAATGCAAAGGGGAATCCTACCAGCATGAGTGGTCACCTGTATGTCAAATATTTAATGTTCCCACAGCAAGACCTCGGTCCATGTTCATGAAAGACTGCAAGTGCCTCCAGGGCTACTGAGTGCTCCAGGCTGCTCCTATACCAAGTGGCCCTTCCCAGCACAGTGTGCAGCTTTAAGGATTCAGTACAAAACACCACCACCTGGTGAACACCACCAGCCCCCCATCAGGGCCTGGTATGCGCTCCTCACTGGACCACTTTCCTGTGGTGGCAGAAAAGGCCTCCTGCCACACAGCAAACCACCGCAGAAAAGGCAGGCTTCTCGGGTCAACTCCACGGCAGCCCACACCAGGCTGGCTGTGGGACAGACCCTCATGTGTGCCCTTCAAATCAGACCTGCAACAGGTTACAAACATGCACACTTGCTCTCTGGCTTCTTCCCCACCTACAGCAGCCCAGTCCTAACACTCCTTCTGTAAGGGCAAAGGAAAAAAATCCTTTCTGAATTTAAGACTACTACAAAGACACCACTAGAAATTAGAGGTCCCATGGGAAGGCAGCTTCCTGTGAGGAGGATTGTCTTTACAGTCTGTTTTTGTGGGATGAGATCACAAAGCTTTAATTCTGTATTTGGTCCTACATGGGTTTTAAGGGCTGTATTCCATAATTACGGCAAGGAAAAAGAGAGGCCATCGAGACCAGAGGAACTCTGAGTGGTGTTTGAGAAGTTACTTATAACTGTGTCAGATCGTTGGCCAGGTTTACAAAAGAAATTATGCCTTGAGTTTTCTTTCCCTTTTTTTTTTCTGTCTTTCACAATCAATTTTACATTAACAAGAACACCAGGGAACTTCTTACTAACCTGTCTTGTTATCCCTCCATTCAAAGGTCTTTTCAGCACACAAACCAATATTCAGGTTCAAGTTAAGTTTTGAAAAAACAAGCAGTATTACCACAAAAATATTGTCATTCAAAACGTAAGATCTAACAAATCAGACCTACTAATGGAATTTTACAGAACCTAAAAACAAGACTTCAGAGCAGTGATGGCGAACCTATGGCACTCATGCTACAGCTAGCTGTTCGTTACCATTGAAAGCTCCAAAAGGGTTGTCATCACTGCTTTAGAGAGCAGCTAAAAAAACAGCTCCAACAACCCTTCGCTATCTTTTAATTTTCTGATCTAATTTCCAATTGGCTCCTTAATAACAAACAAACAAAAAACTGCCTTTGTGAAGAATTATTATGGTTTATACCTCCTGGTCATCACTGTCTTTCAAGAATGAACAGAGAGACTTCAAAGTTTTTTATCCAACAGAAGTACTCCTTTAAAAAAAAAAAAAAACTCTCAGGTATTCTAGAAACTTGGCAGTGCGCCACTTCAGACCACGAAACAAAGAGAACTGTGTGTGTCATGGACCAAAGTGCGTCATCTCCAGTTCCAAGTGACAGCCCAAATCCTCCGGCCGGGTGGGTTCCTGCAGCTCTGAATACTGCTTGAGTAGACACAAAGGCCCAGGAAGGATCAACAGTGGAAGAAGGCCACTCTGTCATCCACTGTGTCAGAGTTCAGGAGGAGATTCAAGTCACACTCAGATGCAACCAGCAGAAACAATATCACAGAAACCCTACGGCAAGTAAAAGAATGCTCCTGTTTTCATTTTTTGTTTTTGTTTTTTGAGTCAGCGTCTCACTACATACTCCAGGTTCACCTTGAACTTTCTAAGCTGGTCTCAAACTCATGTTCTTCCATCTCACTCTAGAGGTGTGCACCACCAGGCACAGCTGCAAACTCCTGCTCTTGTTTTACTTCATTTTAAATGCTGGTGTTTAATAGAAAACAGGCTTAAATACAGAGAAAGGCAGTGAGGAGGAGACCTTTGGGATTCTCAGACATTTGGGGTTTGAGTGACAAAGGGCTTTTTTGAAACAATATCTCACTATGTTGCCCGAGGTTGGTCTCAAAATTGTAGGCTCAAGTGATCCTCCTGCCTTAGCCTCCTATGTAGCTGGGACTACACCATAGGATCTAGCTGCAAAGGGCAGCATTTCAAAATACTGAAAAATGGAAATATTTCTATTTCAAATCTTGCAAGATTTCCATTTTCTCGAGGCAGGTATCTTGCTAGTCCTATTCTATACACTAACATGGTTTTCTATCTTGACCACACATTACAATCTCCTGAAAGGCTTTAAAAATTCTAATGCTCATAAGAAGTAAAAAAGAACTCTCTAGGAGTAAGGCTCAAACACTACTACTTTTTGATTTTGATGTTCTTATTATTATGTGTAGCTGGGAGAATCACTATCACTGACCAATTCCTAGACTGTTCCTTTTGTCCTTTTGGGGGATAAAGTGATAAATATTTAGGCTTCAAAAAAGGGGAAGAAGAGAAACAAATGGACCACAGGAGAAAATGTTATGATTAATATCTAGATGTTCCCCAAAAGCCTCCTGCATGCCTAGCCAGGGCTTTTGGCAGGTGATTGGACTTAGGGAGGAGTTTACTTGCTCCTAGGGGGCAGGGTCTGGTCAGAATAGGTGGGTCACTGTGGGCATGGCCTAGAAGGATTCAACTCCCTCCCTAACTCTTCCCTTTGCTTGCTGCTTGCTGCCTGCTGCGCTATCATAGGTCTCTCCCAGAGCCACCCTCTGTTTCTTTTTGGGAGCTGGCTGACCTTGGACTGAAACATGAGCCAAAATAAATCTCTCCTCCATTAAGTTGCTGGGGTCAGGCATTTTGTCCCAGCAACAAGGAAGGTGACCTTAAGACAGTGGAGGAAGATGGAAGCAAATAGCAACTCAAGGTTATGATCACTGGGATGGATGTAAGGTGTTTTCCGAGGGAGAAGAAAGAACAGGAACAGAATGGGTCTTTTCTTAAGCAAGCCTTGGACAGCACCTGCTATTAAATTTGGTTGCTCTGGCAAGTGAAAGTGGGGGCTACAGGTAGCAACCCAACGCTTACCAGAGAATAATGTTCCTATGCTAAGTATTTCTGATGTAAGAAGTGATTAATACAATAGTTGCTATGTGTGAAGAACCTACTATGCCACCATGTCTGCCACTGTGACTGTGGAGGCAGTGGGACCACTCATCCAGTTTTCACTGCCATGGGTCTTTAACCTTTAAGGCTCTCTGCTCTCCCTACCTTTCCCACTGTTACACAGTAACAAATATCAGGTTGTTCAGCTTGGGATCCTCATTCCCAAACTTGGCTTCCCCTGGGAATTAATCCACTTTGCCCCAGCCCTCCCTTGGCAGTGATTCCCATCTGCAGTAGAGTGATGGGAACCACTCACAAACACCATCCCAGCCCACAGGCCATCGTCATACCTGGAGTCTGCACAACAGTCTGTGAGCCATCACAAACCCTCAGCAATTCTTCCCCTCAAATGTGCTCCTCAGATGTGCTGCTAAATCTCTCCCTAAGCGCTCCCACTTCCTAACTGCAGTTTCATGAACTCAATCCTCCTCCTTCCAGGCTCCAACAGGTCTTCAATGCAGACTGCATGGCCATTTACTCAAATAGCACTTGGGTACCAGTATTCCAGCTCCAAATTCTTGTTTTAAATTACTATTCTCTGTACTCACACCAAATGCAAGAGTGCAGGTCTGTTAGTTCTCTCTCCCAAATACACACGATGCTTCTTGATGACATGCCATGTCACACGTTGGCATCATCCACAAGGCTCAGTATACCTCAGCTCTCGAGAACAAGTCACTGACAGAACAAGCCCTTGTACCTCAGCCCTCGGTTTCCCTCCACTTCTCATTTTCCTGAGAAAACTTCCATTTTTTTCTTCTTCTCTAACAAAACTGATTTAGTCAAGGGTCAAAGAAAAGATTTACCTGCTAGAGAAGAAAAAACTGGAAATGCCAGGGGGCAACTTTTTCTTTTTCTCTAACAAAACTGATTTAGTCAAGGGTCGAAGAAAAGATTTACCTGCTAGAGAAGAAAAAACTGGAAGGGGGCAACTTTATCTTACCCAGAAAATAGGAACCAAGAGAAAGTAAGTTTTCAGAGCTGCCAAAACCTGTATCTAAGTTCACACACAATTCAAAAGAGAACTCCCAACCTCCCGCCATCTCTACCAACACCTCTCCCAGGCCTTTCCTTCCAGTCATGTGACCTTCCTTTTAGATACAACGGTAACAGGAGGAATATTTGGTTTCCCAGGTCACCATCAATTAAGAAGGTGGAGGATGACTGCCAGATCAAGGCACAATGACAGCCCTGAGAAGTTATGACTGACAGGAGAGGATTTACAAAATGCCAAACAGTAGATTACAGACCACTGTACCCTACAGTTTAAATAGTCTTTCAAATCCCCAAAGTGTCAAGGACACAAAAACAAATCATTCCAAACAGCACAATTAGTGGCTCTGAATGACCCTGGGCACCAAGAAAAGGTTATTTTGCTTTCAATGGGTCTCTGTCACTATATCCAGAAGAGAAGTCCAAATGGCCAACTTAGGTCACTAAGACTCAAGTGTCCTGAAAACAGGACTGGGCTCAGCACCCAGGTGCCCAGGTGCAGGCGCAGTCTTCGCGTGGTCTGCAGCACTACCTAACACCAGCTAGCTTTCTCCAAAAACTGGGCAAGCGCACAATCCCCTAGCACTACCATTCTGACCTGGAATCTTTCCTCTGGCTTCTCATCACATTTTCTTATGGCATTTGTAAGTAAGCTCCTCACCAGATTACCAACTTTTTTGAGCAGAGGAACTACACCTTTGGATGCCCCAAACCCCCACCTCCTTCTGAATCACAGCTGAAGCCTGCAGACCCTGCCAGCTCCATCTGTCCAGAAGTCCTAGGGCTTCAGGACCTCAGGGTGGGAGGCATTTGAATGTTTTAAAATAGCATGCACTTAAGCATGTATGTTTTAAAATAGCCTAAACATTTCTATAGTCTGCTTCCTGATTTTTTTAAGGTTTATAAAATTGGTTTATATGTTAGGATTCTGTGCCCAAGGAGGCAAGCTTCAGTTACCTCAAAATTTAATCCGTATGGGATACAGAGCCAAGGAGTAAATTTTGTACTGTGGCATGTGCAGATCTTAACTACAAAGGTGAGAGTGAGTTTTCCCTTGATCTCAAACAACCTAATCTCAAATATTTTCAGCTATTCATCTACTCAGAACTGATTATTAGGTAACTCCATAGTTATCTCGATAAATAATAGCATGCAAAAGTACTGATTTGCTTCAGCTTTAGTACAGAGTGTATTTGAATGAATTTAACTGGTAGTTCTGTAAGATAACGTTATAATTTACACTTTGAAGTATTTTTGTCTACACTGAATTTAAAACTACATTACTTCTAGATTCACAAAAATAACTTTCAGTATTGTTTCAGGTTCATTATTAAATACACTCTGTTCATTCACAAGCAAGCCAAAATGACCTAGCAGGAGACTGCAAACCTCTCTGGTTACGGGAGAGGGAGTCAGGCCTTCTAGGCCTGGCCAGTTGTCAGTTTCTACAGTCCTTTCTTCCCCACAGCAAGGGATGGGTGGGAGGGAGGACCCATCCCTTGCTGGCTCAATCCAGTGGGAATTTCTGGGATATTTAAATAGCTCTTGCTGCCTAACTGGCTGTGACCTCAGAGCTAATAACTTGGCTTCTTTCTCCTGCAATCCACAGGCCTAACCCACTCTCCAGCTCAGTTCTGATAAGGAGCCTGAGACCTGTCTGGATAAGTGCTGATAGATCTCTAGGGGCTGAGGCACCACCTATCTCTTGACAATATTCCAGGGGACCAGAGGTCACTCTGAATCCTTAGGGGCCTTGGGCATGCCTGTGCCATTCTACTCTGATTGCCCAGCTCCCCTAGACTACCATGTTCCAGGCCATGAGCCCTTAAGACCCCTGCCCTTCCCTGCTGGGACATGGACTTTCTCTTAGCTGTAGACAACAGTTCTGCACCCCCACCACTGGGCCAGGGAGTTCCAGGCCCAAAGCTTAGGCATCATTAGGAAATGACTAAGATCACAAAAAGCTGAGGGTCCTCTGGCCAGAACACAGATCACAAGATCTTGGTCTTACCTACCAAAAAATGTCAAAAGTAAAACATCAACAACAAAACAAGAGAAAATGACAAGATTTTTCCCCCAAGAATCCAACATCCCTACATAAACAGTGAGTGAACTAAAGCCACTGCACCCTAGTCCACTAGTTTTAAGGTGAAAACTGAAGAAAACCAGAGAAATGGCTGCAATGGTGTCCTCCTTGGGTGGAGGATAATGAAAGAAGGCTTTTTATCAACAGCTTCAAAGCTAATATTAACTTCAAAGCTAATAATTACTAAACTTACAAATATGAAATAAAATTATAAATAATTCTCTCTAGGAAATCAAGTCGTTTTCCAAGTCCCTATTAACAAAGCTAAATGTATACATTCATATATCTCAATACCCTTAAAAAAACAATCAACATTTAAAAATTCTAGCTGATTAAACTGGCTTACATTTCCAAAAACACATGAATAAGAACAGCAACCTTCATGTTATGATCAATGCTTATTTTTGCAATATCTATTATTTTCTACAAAACTTTAGCATTTTGTGCCTTGTACTATTATTTTGTAGAAAGATTCCCATCATTCCCCTCCCCACCTTTAGTTTTATGTCACTGCTTTTTTACTTTGTTAACAATCCAGAAAATTCCAACTCTGCAATTTTTTCACTCCTGGGAAGAAATAATGCATAGTCATTTAAAAACCAAATGCAAAATCAACACTTCCTCAAAGACACAGCTGCTGTAAATGACCAGCAAATAAACAGTCTCTATTTTGGAAGGGGAGACTGACTTCTCTCCAAAATAATTCTAGACGTTATGAAGAGATGGTCCAAAAGAGTGAGGCATTAGTTAATCAAGAAGTACTATCTACCTATAATAAAGCACAGTAAATGTTCAAAAACTGTACAGGTTCCTGCTCACAAGGGCAGGTGCCCAAAAACTATAGCCAGGAAAGGACCCACCCTGTATGCTACATATAACCAAGGTAACACACAAGGTCTACATTAGAAACCTTCATTAATAAATAAAACAATAAGAACAAAAAACAGGAAGGTAACCTATAAATCTCATTTCTGAGTATTTATCCAAAAGAAATGAAATTAGGATCCCAAAGACAGAGTTGCATTTCCACGTTCACTGCAGCATTATTCACAATAACCATGATGTAGAACCAACTGACAATGTATAAATAAAATGTGGTATATCCATGCAATGGAATACTATTCAGCCTTTAAAAGGAAGTCATGATAAATGCTGTATCATGAATGAATCTTGAGCACATTATAAGTGAAATAAGGCAGTACAGATGTAAACATAGAGCATGATTCCACTTAGGTGAAGTAATCAAACTCAGAGAAGCAGAGCCCTGGGTTGTGGGCAAGGGAAAATGGGAATCTGCTCAGTGAATATAAATATTTACTCACTCGTAAAGAAAAAGTTCTAGAGATCTATTGTAAACACTGTGATTACAAATAACAATACTGCACACTTGTTCAGAGAGGAGGGTTAAACCATATATTTTTCAAGGTATAAGGAAATAGGCTCAGGACTTTAGATGATACTGGCTTTGATTTCCTTGCCTCTGATAGCTTCATACTACCAGCAGGCAAGAGAAATGTAAACAATGGTGATGAGCACATAATTAAGGGCTGGAGTAAAGAAAAGGAAGAATGAAGGGACAGGGAAATAAAGAAGGCTGAAGTAGTCTAATAAAGAATCCAAAATGAGGGCAACTCAGGCCCCCTGATGCAATGAGGGCCCTGAGGTGACCCAAGCAAGGGTACCCCAGAGGTCAGCTTTCAAAGGCTGGAGGAATGTATGATGTAGAATAATCTCTGCACTCCCAACTCTGAACTAAACACTCAAAGCTAAACTTAGGCAAAATCAAAGGAGCCAATCAGATTACACTAGCCACTTAAAATCTAGTTATCAGAATTTATGAGTTTTCCAAATTCCAAAAAAGCCCTTGCTACACAATAAATTAACAACATAAAAAATACTAACCTGGGTGTGGTGGTGCACACCCTAAGAACCCAACACTCTGAGAGGCTGAGGAAGGAGGATCACAAGTTCAAGCCCAGTATGGATAACTTAGCAAGACCCTGCCCCAAAATAATGAAGTTTGAAAAAGGTCTGGGAATACAGCTCAGTGCAAAGGCCCTGGATGTTCAATTTCTATTGCCACACACACACACAACTGTGTGCACACACACACACTCAAGGCACTGTCTTCCACTAGGGCCAGTCTCATGATAAAACTCATCTGAAGAAACACCAGATACACTGGATGATATTTATAACTAAAGGAATAAAAACAGGATAGTAGAATACAACCCACTTACTTAATATTCCTGAAAAAAATTAGGTATGCTAAATAAATTAATCTTTTAAATAATGTGCTATAGTTTGGATCTTAAATACCCCACAATAGCCCATGTGATAAAGGTTTGCTTCCCCAGGCAGTGTTAATGGGAGATGGCAGAACTTTTGAAGGGTAGGGCCTTGCCAGAGGTCTTTAGGGCACCTGCCTTTGAAGGGGGCTGTGGGACCCTAGTCTCCTCCCCTTTCTCTCCTTTGCTTCCTGGCCATGAGGTGAACAGTTTTGCTCTGCCTCACACTCCAACCCGCTTCACCATAAGCCCAAAATAATTGCACCACTGGATATTCGAATAAAACCTCCAAGACAGTAAGCCAAAATAAAGCTATTCTCCTGATTGTTTACTTCACTATAGTGATGCAAATCTAACATAATGAAGTCTGTGTCAATAGAGTAATGTATAGACTGAGTAGCTTATGGAATGAGCCTTGTTTTACTGTGTGACAATGGCATGGGGGAATCTTTATGGCAGTGATGCATGCTATTTAGGAAGGAAATTACATAATGTGTAGGATGTGCTTTTAAACTGCTGGGGGAAGAATGAGAAAGATATAGGTCAAAAGTTACAAAGTTGCAGTTAGGTAGGATGAATAAAACTACAGACATAACATAGATGAGGACTATAGTTAGCAATATTATATTTTATACTGGAATTTAGGGAGAAAGTAGATATATGGTATTCTTATCACATGCTCTAAAAATGCATCATTAGTCAATTTCACCATTATATGTAAACATCATAATGTCCATTTACAAACCAAATGTGTAGGTCAATCAAGAGAGGTGGCAAACACAAGATGTATAAGGCTGCTGCTGGCATAACATGGTAGACTCTTTTACAGCAAAATTTTTTATAAATAGGAGGAGCACATTCTAAAATAACGTTATGAAGTATCACATAGTATTAAATACATAAGCCAATAACATAGGTATTATCAAATACTATCTACTATTGATAACTGTATTGCTGTACTGTTATACTACTGGCAGCACAGGTTTCTTTATATCAGCATCACCACAAACACCAACTTTACAACAGTAGGTGAAACATCACTAGGTGAAAGGAATATTTTAGCTCCATTATAATCTTTTTTGTCTCAAAAAGACAAAAAACAAAAACAAACAAGCAAACAAACAAAAACCACTAGTTTTGTCCTGCCGAGATCTGATGGTCTTTCTGGCTGATATGCTCTTTCAGTCTATGTTCTTTCCAGACTGACAGCCTTACACAGCCAAACATGTCTGCCCTTTTCCCCTTCTAATTCCAGCTTGTCATTTCTTTTTTTTTTTTTTTTTTTTTTTGTGGCACCGGGGATCGAGCTCACAACCTCGCGCCTGCCTGACAGACGCGTAAGCCGCTGAGCCAAACTCCCGGCCCTGGTTTTTTTTGAGGCAGGGTCGCACTGTGTAGCTCAGGTCGGCCTTGCACTCGCATTGTAGCCCAAGCCGGCCTCGAACTCACAACGCTCCTCCTACCTTAGCCTCCCGAGTGCTGGGGTTAAAGGCGTGCGCCACCACGCCCGGCTCATTTCTTAAGCGCAGAACTCTGAACACATACCCTCTTACTCCAAAGAGCCTCTGAGTTGAAGACAAAAGGCCCTGGATGCACACTTTGAAGAAAAATGCATGTGTATCAGTGCCTATGCCACACATGTAGTGTGTACTCCAGGTTGCTTACAGGACTTTCCAGCTTAACTCCCAAGTTACAACTGTGTACAAGAAAACAAGACTGGCAGGCAATACCCACCTCTCCTGCATAAAAGACCACTAACTGCTCCAGGTGAGAAACAGTGGCATTCTGGTCACTCTTCTGATGCCAGGTGTCACACTCAGTGCATCCCTATCCTTCCGTCAGCCTTCAGTGATATAAGTAGGAATGCTACCCAAAGTGGTTGTGTGCAAGTAAGACAAAATATATCTGAGTTTCAAAGCAGAACTCTCTTCTTTCAAAATTTTGAAATGATGCAAAAAGATACTGACCTCCCCATTCATATCTCTTGGAAAACTGCCAGTAGTCCCCTCTAGGTTCTCCTTCAAACTTTGACTTATAGTCTGTATCAAACACTCTATCTCTCAATTATATGCCAATCTGTATTGCTTATACTTGTCTTTTATATGACATTACTATGAAGTCATATTTCATTACTTAGAAGTAACAGTAACCTGGATTCCTGCACTGGATTCATCATATACAAACAGTGCCTGACAGCCTATGGTCCAATTTAACAATTTTTCTTGATGATACAAAAGAAATCTGCATTCAGTAGAAGCCATTACTTTAATTCTAAATTTGGATCCTTTTCCAAGCTAGCAATATATGGTGTGGTACCTTCTCCCTCCCAATGCTGGCCAGTTCTGAGTCAGATACCATCACGAGAGTCAAAAACCTATCCTCCACAGTGCAATGTTGTCAACATTTCAGGATATTCTGCTTTGTGTTTCTGCATCCCATCATGTTTACAGAACGCCCATCTGTGTGTGTACATGAGATATTCAACATTTTATTATAAAACAGGCTTCATGGTAGTGACTATGCCCAACTGTGGACTAATGTGTTTTGAGCATGTTTAAGATAGGCTGGGCTAAACTGTCACGTTCAATAACTTAGGTGAATTAATTGCATTTTTAATTTACAATATTTTCAACATATGATGGATTTGTTAGGATGCAACCCCATCAAAAGCTGAGAAGCATCTGTACTTTTTTAAAATTTTAGAACAATTTTTAATGAGTATGCAGCAGGGGTGGGGCAGCAGGTTGTGTTTTATTAATTAAAATTAAATATACCATTTCATTTTAAATGTCTGCAATGAATTTTTAAATGAAGCTACTTTTCTGCATTTTTAAAAATGTCTGCCAAAGAATAGATTACTCTTGCCATTGGGAATATAACTTTTGAAAAGAAAAGTCTAAATGATTTTCAGTTAAATAAAAAGCATACAAACTGCCCTCTCCCTCCCCTCTAGAAATACAGTTTTGGTAGACATGGCTACCAAAGTGGAGGCCAATGGTCAAGTTTCAGATAAATGTATTGATTACTATACCATTCAAATGACAAGTGCCTGTTTTAAGTTAAAATTTTCCCTTACATTCTCATTGATGATATTATCTGTAAAATGATCAGATCATTTAGCTTAGGGTTCCTGTGCTAGTGACATAAGGGACTGAATTTCTTCACAAGAAACTACAAACAGCAGGCACCTCACAACCATACACGGTATGATTCAAATCCACATCATAATAACAAAGTGCTATGGTTTGAATGTACATGTCTCTCAAAATCACATGATAGAATCCACCCTAATCCAAAGTTTTGTATTATGTAGTTTCAGTTACTCTCAGTCAACTGTGACTTGAAAAAATTAAATGGAAAACTCCAGAAATAATTCAAGTAAGTTTGAAATTGCATACAGTTCTGAGAAGTATGATAAAGTCATGTGATGTCTCACCCAAGATTTATTAATCCCTTTGTCCAGTGTATCTATGCTGTAGACAGTATCTACCTGTAAGTCATTCAGTAAATGTCTCATTGTCATATCAACTATTTGGCATCTGTATATTGTTGTGACGACCCTATTTCAATACTATTAATTTCTTACTGTGCTTAATTTATAAATCAAATTTATTATAGCATGTATAGGAAAAGTATGTATTAGCATGTGTATATGTATAACACATTTATAAAACATGTATTAATTAGCATGTATAGAAAAAAGTATAATACATTCAGGGTTTGGCACTATCCAAGGTTTAAGGCATTCACTGGGAATCTTGGACTGAATCCCCTGAGAATAAAGGAAAACTAAAGCATTCAGAAAAAGTAGGAAGCCTGGTATAGTAGTGCATGGCTATAACCCCAGCACTCAAGAGGCAAAGACCACAAGTTCAAGGGCAACCGGGGCAAGGTTAAGGCAAGTTGGACTACACATTACGACCCTATCTCCAAAAGAAAAAACAAAACAAAACAAAAAAACAAAGTGAAGACTAAATCGTTCCTCTCCAGTTCCTTTAGGCTTTCAGTGCAGATTCTTCAGTCTTACAACACAGACCCTTCTGTTTTCTGATGCAGACTCCTACCACACTCTGCAGTGAGTTCCAGGCCTTTGACCTTCAGATGGATCCTCTGGCTGTCCAGCATACAGATGGCCATTCTGCAATCTTTCAGCCCTGATCCCACAGACAGCCATTGTAAGTAAACCCAGTAAATCCTTTATTTAATCACATATATATTTATCTGTTCCTCTAGTGAACCCTAACTGATACATCATTGGGAAGTGTTTATGTCACCGCACTGGTGCCTTATAAAAGAGACTGAAGGGAGTGCCCCTGTTGCCCTCCCATCTACCATGTGAAAAGGCAGCAACAAAGTGCCATCTTGGAAGCAGAAAGCAGCCCTCATTGGACACTGACAGCTGGCACCTTGATCTTGGACCTCTCAGCCTCCAGAACCATAAGGAATAAATGTCTTTTCTTGAAAATTACCCAGTCTCAGGTATTTTGTTATGGTAGCATGTGTGAACTAAGACACAAACCATTTAAAATATGCTTGCATGGGGCCAGGGGTTTAGCTGAGTGGTACAGCACCCACCTAACAAGCGTGAGGTCCTGAGTTCGATTCTTGTATCCAAAAAAAAAAAAAAAATGCTTGCAATGTCCAGTGGCTCTGTAATGGATGATACATTAGGTAAACTTGAGAAGTCTAGAAGCTTAACTAAGTAACTCAGCAATTTTACATGCAAGGGTATATAGGACATGCCCTTAACATTCTAGGATGTTGTTCATTGTGTCAATTTGAGACATTTAGAAGCTTATGTGACTCAGCAGGGGGTCAGGGTCTTCACTTTGTAAACATCCTGAGCCTGTGCAAGAGAAGGACAGGCAGATGGTGTGAGTGCTACACCCACCAGTGGTGAGGGCGGATAGCTTGTTTACAATATAAGGTAGCAAAAAAGAGGCTTGCTCCCCCCACCTTTTTGCTCTGCTGTCTTTCTCTGCCATGATTTGTTGCCCCTCTGCCAGGCTACCCTGCCTTGAAGCCAGCTGATATGGACTGAAACCAGCACAAACTGTGAGCTAAATAAGCCTTTCCTTCCTTAATTTTGGGCATCAGGTATTTTTGTCTCAGCAACAGGTAACAAGTAAGTAAGATAGGCTCAGAGTTGTTTGTATGAGTGCTGACACATTATTATAATTTAACAAAGCCTGTCTTTCCACCAATGATAGAAAGAAAAAAGCACAAACAGTATGGTGTCTAAAAAAAAGATTACTGAACCAGAGAACAGAAAAAATAAAGAAGACTCTGACTATAGACTCAATAGACGTGTGTGAGTCAAAAGGGTTCTGAGTACACTAAACAACAGATATATAATACTGGAATAGTCTCTTAAATTGGTTGGCCCTGAGTAGCTTCATATGCAAAGTCATTAAACTGAACTAGACTTGTTCAAATCCCTTCAATCCTACAATCAATATAAATTCACAAATTCTTATTTGATTGATTCTATAGTAAAAGAAATAAGGCATATAAAACTCTTAACACAGTGGTTAGCACATAGCAAGCATGTTATAAATGCTGGCAGCTAAAATTAAGGAGATTTAGGTTTGTATGTGTTATACATGGCATGCATTTGAATTTCTTTGGTGAGACTTTTTCTAAAGAAAAAAAAAACACTTTAAAGTCCTATTTTAATCAGCACTGTTAAATCAAAGGAGACCAAAATGAAACAATAAATTATGAAGCTCTACATGAAAGGATAGGAGCCTCTCAAAATGACTGGCTTTGTTTTGTTTTAAATTAGACTTTCAGTGAACTCTCAGCAGCACTCAGGAAGAAATCATGATTGCTATAAAGACTCATTGCTCAGTACACATTTACGAAAATTGCTGTATCAGAGTTGCAGCTGGGGAAGCAAAGATCAGCAAGACCCTGCCTCATGGTCCAAACAATGGCAAGTAACAAGTGTTCCAGAGGCATGAACTGCTGAGGGTCTGGATAAGAAAAGGTCATTCTGAAACTTCAGAGCAAAGGTCTCAAACTATCTGAGCCACTATAGATAAGCCATCTGGCCCACACACTTTGTTGTAAGTGAAGGAGGTCTCCCACCCTTAGAAACTGGTAGAGTACACATGAATAAGGATTTCTAACCTTTCTTCACAAAGTGGAAGTGCCAGCAGAAACAGGCCTGCATCTCCAATTAGCAACACGGAGGGTATCTGAACAGAATCTCTATCCCCCCCCCCCATCTTAATCCCAACCTCAAGGCTGAGGGCCAAACTGGCTGTCATTCACCTTCTGCTCACTCCTGGCCTGGCTCAGCTTCTGTCATTTCCTTTTGCCCAGCCCAGGGCATCTAGAAAGAATCAAGGGGCTTGCAAGAGCTTGGGATTTGCAGGCTACTGCTGAGCTGGAATCCCTGCTCTACCACATTCTAGCCCTGTCATTATCTCAAGCAAGTAATTTATCTCTCTGAGCTGCAGGTTCCCATCTGTGAAACTGGGGTGTCATTAATACTCTGCCTCACAAGGATGTTGTGAGGGTGGATGTGTTATTACCTGCAAAGTGCTTGGAGTGGTGCCTGATACACAGTAACTGCTCTATAAATACTACATGTTACTACCTCCTGGCCCTCAAGGCATAAGAGTTGCGAATTTCTGTCCCAGAGCCTTAATATTCTATAGTTAATCTGCCAAATTATTTTATGATCAAAAACAAAATGGCATATGCTGAAAGCTGTACAGGTATAACTTAAGGATAACTAGAGCCACCAGACACAAAGGGACAAATGTATGATTCCACTGTCTGAAGTATCCACAATCAGTAAATTCACAGAGACTGAAAGAGAATCGAGGTTAGAGAGATGAGTGGGAGGGGATGGAAAGCTAATGGTTTCATGTGCACAGGATTTCTCTTTGGGATGATGAAAAAATATCTAAATGGGTGTAGTGATGGCTGCAAAACAATGTGAATATTTAATCAGAATCACAAAATTCAGAGTGCAAATTTTATATTATATATTTTTCCAAAATTATAAAACAATTGTTCTAGCTTACATAAATCAAACTGCTATTTGGTCAAATTTAGGTTTCTATGATCCCAAAGACACCCAAATGTACTATAAATTCATGTTCTCAGAAGCTACATATGCACATCCCATAATAGCTTGGGGGAAACAATATTAACTATTTTAACAGCTGTGTTACAACAGTGGCCTTTCTTTTGGATCTGGAAGCCTCCTAGGAATGCGTATATACAAATACAGTATGAGGTTGTCAAGATCAACGTTTAATGCCTATCTATAGCAGTTGGGCCATTCTTTATCACAAAACGCTTCACGGACTTCTTATTGTCTCTTTTCTCTCAAAAAACATACAAAATGGGAGGTTCCACTAAGCACCATGCAACAGGCTGTCTTTGAACTGTAGGATGTCAGGCAAACCCACAGTTTTAACCCATACTTGTTCTATAACAGTATTCATATTGCACATACAGTATGGTGGCACACCTGTAATTCTAGAACTTGAGAGGCCAAGCCAGGAGGATTGC
>RJWM01013145.1:0-54302 GCA_004363535.1 Dasyprocta punctata | reverse complement strand
CCCCAATCCCAGTGCCAGACAACAAACCAATCACTAACACCAGACTCAGCCGTGTCCATGATTACATGAGGCTTGATGGGGGAGCCGTCTGAACACAACTATAACAAAGTCACCATCAGACTAAGCTAAGGCTTAGCTTACCCATTCTATGCAATTATTTCTAGTGGTAGGATGAAGGAAAAATTAAATTTGCTTTGGAAAGCAAATGGGGACTCTCACATCAAAATTCTAATTTTGCACAATGTAACTTTTTATAACAATTTAATTTCCACTTTGAATTCTAGTCTACTTGATAACAGAAAAATGGTCTTTTCAGTTACAGAAAAATTCTGCCAGTCAATTTTCCCCCACATTTATTTCAAGACTGAAAACCCTTGAATCAAAAGTCAGAACTCAGTCGTGCTACATCCCTACAGTTTCATCTTATTTCCTGAGTTCCTGCCCATGTTTATCATCCTGTTGGCTGCAGACACTGAGACCCAGACACCAATTCTGTCTTCTCTTTCTGTACGTCACCAAGATCCATGGAAACACTGGGACCCTGCTGTCTCCTGTGTCAGAGCTACAACACTCGCTGTTCAGGTGCAGGGTAAGACATAGATCTTCCAGAAGAGGTGAGTGATCACCTCCCCACCAAACCTTTCACTCTAAAGTCAAGAACAAGATAAGGATGCCCACTATCCCCACTCCTTTTCAATATAATTCTAGAAATGCTAGCCAGAGCACTTGGACAAGAGAGAGAAATAAAAGGAATAAGGATAGGAAATGAAGAATTTAAATTATCACTACTTACAGATGATATGATATTCTACATAGAGAAGACCGCAATAAATCCACCAAAGGACCTCTAGATTTAACAAGCAAATTTAGTAGCATAGCTATACAGAAAGGTAACACTCAAAAGTACAATTAATTTTTATATGTTATTGGGGAAAGGAAGCTAATTCTCCTCTTTAGTTTTGGAAAATTTCAATATAATAGGAGCTTAAAAATAAACATCTATCTAGATTCATCTAATTATCAACACTGCCATATATGTCCTCTCTTTCTCTCTCTGTCTCTCTGTGTCTCTCTCTCTGATACACAATTCTGAAAATTTAAATATATGTATTTCAAGAATAAAGCCACTTCATATTTAAATATTTCAACACGTATCTAAAATAAGATCATTCTCTTAAATAACTGAGTACCAATATTGTTTCAGAGAAAATTAATAGTACCCAAACTTCCCCAATTTTCCCAAATATTTCCTTGACAATTGCCATTTCTTGCCACCACATTAATTATCTTCTGCATACATTTTTATTTTGAGTTACCACCTGCTCAATTCTGTAATAAACACAAATTTTTACCAAAGTCACTACTTCCTTATGAGTACTCTGATCAGATCAACAGAAACAGTGTCCATTGTTTTGCACTTGTAGTTATTCTCAGAATACATTCCACTGGAAATGAACAGTTAGAATACTGTGTTTGAATTTCTTAGTACCAGGTTTCTGGAATGTACGTCAATTTGACTGGAGTAGAGGAAGCCCAGCTGACTGGTAGAACTCAGTTCTTGGTATGTCTTTGCAAGTGTTCCCAGGAGAAATGAACATTTCAGTAGACTGAAAAAGGCCTCCCCTCTTCAGTGTGGGTGAGCAGTATCCACACCTTTGCAGACGTGAGAAGGAAAAGGCAGAGGAAAGGTAAATTCTCTCTCCTTGTCTGAGCCCTGGCATCTGTAGTCTGCCTTTACACATCCAAGTTTAGAGTTCTGCTCCTTTGTTCTCAGATTGGGATTTGCACTCAGATCTTCAGGCTTGGTCTGAATCACACCATGGACTTGCAGATGGCAGATGATGGACTTCCCAGCCTGCACAGACACAAGAGCCAGTCTCTCCTAACACTCCATTTCCACTCATCTCCACGAACCACAGCGTTTCCAGTGTGCCGAAGAGCCCTGTCTGCGATGCCTGTTCATCCTAGTCTGTCTGAGCTGGAGCTAAGTGATGACTAAGAAAGCCTGAATTTCCCCATGGGGAGGGATTTCAGGCAGGTTTCTCCTGCTCTAGGCTCAGATCTCTCTTTTCCTAAAACATTCATATTGAAAAAAAAAAGAAAAAAGAAAAGAAAACTTCTCATTGTACATCTTTTCTCTTCATCTTTGAAATGTAAATCATGTTAAAGGCTTCCTACGAGATTTGCAGCCCAGGAGGGTCTTTCTTCTAGCCTGGGAGCCATGACTTTAAAATGTGATCATCAAGGAAGACAGAACCCCTCTCCCCGTCTCTGCAGGAGGGTAGGAGCCCAACTCCAGCAGGAGGCCTTGCTTTAAGCTGTAGAACGACTCCCTGCCTTGAAATGAAGAAAAGGGAATTTTCTTTAAAGAAAGACCAATTTGCAAGCACAGATGGCCTCGGAGTTTCCCAAATCCCCGGTCTTAAGAACCATTCAGACCCGAGCCTTGGTAGAGTTAATCTAAGGACTCTTCCTCATTGCTGGCAATGGAATGCAAATAAAATCAAATTTTGTCTGCTCATCTTATCTGGTGTGACATTTTTTAAAAGAATGATAGGCTTTTGTCATTTCTGTTAATTTCATTTTATTTTTAGAAGATTTTGAATATGAATACAATTCAAAAGTCAGAACTGTAATACATGGGGTTACTCAGAGAAGTCCTACTCTTTTCCCTACCCAGTAAACCATGTTCCCAGTTTGCCTTTGCAGTTCACAATAAGTTCTGGCTTATTCTTCCTCCATCCTTTTTGGGTACAGGAGTCAGGGATTATGAACAGCTGTGTAGCAACGGTAGCATACTGCACTACTCACTTGCATTCTGATTTTGTCACTTTAGAATGTATCCAGAAAAAAAGAAAACTTCATGTTATAAAGATATCACCTTCTCAAGAGAAACATAGAGGACACCTTTATGTGTATATACCATAGTTAGTCCAGACTACTGTATATTTTCATAGCTTTCAATATTTTGCAATTAGTAATGTCTTAATGAATAAATCTTTGTACATTTTTTCCATGTTTTAAGATAAACTTTTTACCTTTGATGTTAATTCCTAGAATGAAGTTATTGTAAGGACAAATCGACGATATACTTTCAATAAATATTGCAAAATCCCTCTTCATTGGAGCATTCCATCTTGTACCCCCGCCCGCCGTGAGCAAACATGCAGTTATCTGGACAATAATGTCAGTAGAATCATAACTCCTGTCTTTCACTGCTGGTCAACATATAAAGTAAGTGATGTCATTTTAGGATAGTTTTCTGTTTGTTTGTTTGTTTGTTTTTGTTTTTGATTTTCCGGGAATGGAACTCAAGACCTTGAGCCTGCCAGGCAGGTACTTGCCAGGCAGGCACTTGTGCCACTGAGCTATTTCCCCAGCCCACTTTAGGGTAGTTTTAAATTGCATTTTACTTACTGTAGCTAGAGGTAACTATATTATCTTACCAAGTTATTTGTGTCAGGTGTAATTGTCTAATTGCTTTTTTTATCTTTCCCAACCTTTTATATGCTTTTGTATATTACACAATTTACCACTTTTTGCAAAGGCTAACATTTGCTGAAATTCTAATAAGAATCTAGGATAAAAAAAAGAATCTAAAATGAAAATGTTTCCTCTCCTTAGATTTCAGACATAGATAATTTTAAAACTGATTGCTCCAATAGAAAATACATTTACACTTGTGAAATAATTTCCACTAATTCATTGTGTTCTCCCTCTCATATATTTATTTGCTTATATTTTATTTAAGATTTTTGCATTCGTGTTCATATAAAAGACTGACATACAATTTTTTTCATGTTATGATCACAAGATGTATCAAGTTTTGATATAATTTAGCTCAAAACCCAGCTTTGGCAGGGGATATAGCTCAGTGGCACAGCGCCTGCCTAGAAAGCTCAAGATCATGACTCCCAGCACCCAACAAAAAAAAAAGCAACTTTGAGTGTTTCTCTACATCTTGTATGAGAGGGAGCAATATACGTAAATTTATTGGTATAGTCTGGATTTCGAAGGTTGCAGAATTCCTAGTGTCTAAGTTTTCTGTTGAAATCTTTTATTCAATATTTGATTCTAATTTTTTACTGTTGTTTAGTGAAAATTTCGCAAGAAATAAAAGGAGAGAAAAAGAAAGCCCCACAGTAAGGACAGGCTTTATTTAACACAAAGGCAGGAGAGGAGCCATTGGCTTCCAAAGTGTCCAAAGCAGCTGTGTCCTAGAGAGCAAGGGTTTATACAGCACGTGCAGAAGCAAAGGGCCTGCCCTGCTTCGCACAGAGCATTTGAGTCGGTGGTCCCTCGTCATCTGAGCAGTGATGGCGAACCTTAGAGGCCAAGTGCCCAAACTGAAACCCAGGACCCATTTACTTATCACCAAATGCCAACACTGCAATTATACCGGAAAGCTCAGCTGCTGGGGCAGTACGGGGGTTACTTCGTTCACATCCCCACAGAGAGAGAGAGAGAGAGGGCTGTGTGCCCACTGTGGCACACTGTGCCCTACGTTCGCCAAGAGCGGTCTAGTGTTCGCCTGATTTCCCACTCGCGACTGAACGCCCCGTGAGCAGGAGTGTTTTGCGCGCTAAGCACATTGGCCGGGCTTCATGATTACGCAGTGCAGAGGCATGTGGGGAAGGGCTGCGACGCGCAGGGAAACGTTGGCGGGCTTTTCCCTTCAGACTGGTTTCCACTCCTTTCTGTCTCACTTTTGGTTAAATGTCTTGTCTCTAAATGGTTATTTTCTCCTTTTCATTTTCTTGTATTGTTAATTTGTCTTCTGATTTTCGTTGAATAAAGTCTAGTTTTTATTTTGTTTATACTGCTAAAAGTATACATTTTGATTTAATCATTGTCTGTTATTATATAAATGTTTGTTTTTATTATTTTTTCTTGTATCCTCTTTTTTGTTGTGTTTGTTTTGTGTTATTTCTTTTTTTGCGGTACTGGGGGTCGAATTCACAACCTTGCGCTTGCCAGGTAGGCACTTAGACCACTGAGCCAAACCCCCGTCCTATTTTTTCTAGAGGCAGGGTCGCACTATGTAGTTCAGACCGGTCTTGCTCGCCTTGTAGCCCAAGCTGGCCTCGAACTCACAACGCTCCTCCTACCTCAGCCTCCCAAGTGCTGGGATTAAAGGCATGCGCCACCACGCCTGGCTTGATCTTCCATTTCGAACCAGCTCTTCCAGTTTGAAATTGGTTTGTGCAGCTATCATGTTCTTGTTTCTATTGAAATGCATATTGCTAGTTAAGAATGTTTGTTTTTATAGTTTGAAATAAATTATATAATTTTGAGCCGGGCGTGGTGGCGCACGCCTTTAATCCCAACACTTTGGAGGCTGAGGTAGGAGGAGCGTTGTGAGTTCGAGGCCCGCTTGGGCTACAACGCGAACTCAAGGCAGGCCTGAACTACACAGAGCGACTCTGCCTCAAAAACACAGGACTGGAAGTATGGCTCAGCGGTTTATGTGCCTGTCAGGTAGGCGCGAGGTTGTGAGTTGCTGGGAAAAAGAAAAAAAAAGTTATAAAATTTTGGCATGTAAAATTTTCATTTTGAAAGTCTATGACTGTTTATACATATATTCGTATTCTCCAAAAATGTAATGCAGTGCCTTAAATTTACAGGTGGAAGGGATTTTGTTTACTTTTTTAATTTCCTTGTAGTATTACTTCACTATGTTTTGAGGGCTTCATTTTATTCCACTAATGTATATATTGATTCTTTCTATGTGAAATATTATTTAGCAGCTTTACATAGGTATTTTTTGTTTGAGAACAAATATTCTGTACCTGGGGGATTAAAATATAAATATATCCATAAGATACATATTTGACATTTAAGATGAAATTTGATTTTATATATTTTTATGTAGAGATATTACTTATATTCTTGTTTTGTGTGTTTGGTTTTATTGGGTCGCATATGTTTTGAGTGCTGTGTTTCTGTCTTTGATTTTTTAAGGGTTTTGATATATATTATAAATGAGATATTTTGTCACATCTTAAAAAGCTTATGTAAGGTTTTTAAATTTTACTTCAGAAATGTATTAAAGTTTTTAATTTTTGTGGTTGGGGTTTATGGAAATTTTAATCGTTGAATATATTTCAATTCTTGCATCCTATTTTCTTCTTATTGTGGCATCTATTATTTCCTCTTCAATTTGGACATCTTACGGGCCAGGACTGGATTTCCTGTATGGAAGAGGCGAAGGTTTGGGAGGGTTTACTTACCACCTACATGCCTACTGACATTACACACCATTCAGTGGTCTTTGGTTTGAAATTATTGAAAAACTTTAGGCTATACAAATAGTATTAATACTGTGCAATATATTCCAAATGCCAGTTTATTTCACTGGAAGAGAGCCACGAAAGAAAACTGAGCATACTCCCAAAAGCATTTGCTCAGGAAGTTCTGGCAAAATATCAGGTGTGAGTTCTCAGCTGCACCTGCATGACTACCACTAGGAACTTTCATGTCTGTGACACAGTCTCAAATTGTATCTCACGTTTTCTTAGTCTCTTCATATGCCTACCCACCTGTCATCAAGCTCCATGGTAGTTATAACACTTACATCCAGTGTGAACACTTTGACATGCCCAGTTATCTTAACTGAATATACTTGGCAGGCAGTATTACAGATGAGGAAACTGAGTCATGCACATGGTCTACCCCAAAGTTGGTACAAGATTTAGAGAGCCTCTTTTTTTCTGGAAAAACCTGCATCTTTGTAACCTAATAAAAAAACTTTGGAAGTTTTGTGAGAGAAAAGCAAACACTGAGAATGCAAAACCATTGAGCAGAAATTTCAAGATATTACCCAACAACAGTTATTTGCCTCCATGTTATTGCAAGTGTTAAAAATATCCAAAAAAATCATATTGTTATGGAAATTATTTTTAGCAAAACTTTATTCAAAAATACAAGTGGGCATAAACCTGCCATACTGTGAAGATTTGAGGTAAGTAATGTCATACATGTTAATTCCTATATATTTTCATTAGTAGTGTTTCTCTTTACTTTTATTAATATATATTTGCAGAGGATAATGATTACACTCACTATAAGGAATTGGTACATACACGTAGCACGTTTCAATTCCCTTCTCTCTACCTCACCTCCCTTTTATTTTTCCAGCATCAGATTTATGTATTTGTCTTATAAACCCTATAAAGTTAACTATCATGTATACAGACTGAAAACTAAGCTAGTGGACCAAAGAATATGTAGCACATGTAGGATAGTTGTACTAAATCAGTGTATACTCTTTCTATACTATTACAGAAAATAAGGTTATATTTATATTTCCCCCACAGAATTTTAGTCACATTTTCTCTTAATATTTGCCTAGGGTATAAGTAAGGATTAAAATGTTTGAAAAAGAATCTGTACATCTAGAAAAGCCAACTCTTCAGCTTGAAAGGAGGAATCTCTTGAAAGTAGAAATTTTATCTCCTATCCCTGGTAGTGAGTCTTTGTTTCCTAAACAGGCAAGTGGAGTACAGAAGTTACTGAATAATTATTTTTGGAATGTTAAAGAAATAGTTTAATGTGAGCACAGGAGGTAATATGTTAATTTTTTAATATTCTGTTGAAGAGAAAAGCTATCTGCTTTCTATCTTTCTGTCTATCTATCTATCTATCTATCTATCTATCTATCTATCTATCTGTAGTAGATTAACTATTGCACAACTTAGAACACCCAGCTGAACTGAATCAGCATGGTGCTGGGTGTGGGAAGGCCCACCTGAGGATGGTTGACAACAGCATGAAAGGAGAACTGGAGGGCAGGATTGTGTGCTGTTGGTTCTCCTGGAGAAGATTGTGACACTGGTTTTCCTGATATGAACTCGACTGGTCTCATCATCAGAGGAGTTTGGATCCTTGCTATTGCTGAGGATGGCTTCGGTTCTCTTTGGGGACCTCTGGTACTTACTTTGAGCATCGCTTCCTGGCTTCCATGCAGATTCCTCAGCCCACTGTATAGGTCCTTCATCCCGCTTGTGCAGACCTCCTAGCTTCCACCACTGGCCTGTGGGCCTTCCTAGTACACATCCTTGATACAGACGTGTTAGACAGTGTTCTGGACTCTAGGCCTCCAGCTGTACTTGTGGAGGGCATTGCCATGGGCTCTTGTCCTTCAGCTGGACTCATACAGGACATTGCCATGGGATTCAGGCCCTCAGCTGTGTTCTTTGGGTCTCTAGTTTGGGATAGATCTCTAGCACTCTTTTGCATTTGACTCTTTGGGTGAACATTATAAGACAATCCTATAAGTTTATCATCCTGTATTACAGCTTTTCCCTTGAAAACTCTCTCTACAATGCAATTTATCTAACTATCTATTGATCTATTTACCATCTACCCATCTGTCTACATCATAAGTTGACTCAGTAGCCATTTTTGCTTTGGCATATTCTTCTATCATAGTAAGAAGGGAGCTTAATAGCAGAAATACATGATTCATTAGAGGAAAACTGAAAAGAGTTTTAGCTACAATACTAATAAATCAGCTAAACTGTGAATTAGGCCATCTTGCTCTGCAAGCTACAAGTGAATAAAAAATCAGCAAGAGAGAAAGCGTAGATGCTAACTAACACTATAAAATTATACTTCTATTAGCTAAAAGATGTACAATGGCTAAATGAGTGTAACAAAGTTTGTGAAAGAACTGAGTGAACTATTAGAGAAAAAAATCTAAAATACCATCTAACAGAACATTCATGAGGGCACTGCTGATTTAGAATCAAAATCCTTCAAACTGGAAAATATACTAAAAATAAAGTGAAATCCTCTAAACTTGCTTGGAGAAGGGAACCCGGCATCGATGGGTTACCTAAAATGTCACAGGAGTAAGGCATCTATTATGAGATTGTCCCCAGAGGGTGAAAAATAATAGCACAATCAAGCACACCATATACTGTGATCTTTGTTATGACTTTGGATGGCTTACACTTGGTGACACAAATCAGTTAGATATTTCAAAAGCCAAGAAAACTGATAGTTCCTGAGAAAGAATATCTCAGCCAAAAAGCTCATTCTTTTTTCACAACAAGTCAAAAACACTCTTACACACAGGATCTCAATTTTACAATGCCCTTCATGAATTGTCAAGCTTAGGAGGATGACTTTTGTTACATTAGGTGAGTTTCACATGCAGAAGGAAGTTGTGGCACTCTTCTGCTAATCTGCTGTTGAAAAAATGTATGATTTACAAGATGTGAAATTTAATAACTAAATTTTCTGTTATAGCATTTAATGCTGATAATTATCAAGTATTAGCTGGAGGTAGGAAGATGGCTGCAAGTTTGAGACTAGCCTGGGCTACATAATTAGTTCAAAGCTAGCCTGAACTACATAACAAGATGCTGTCTCAAAAAAAAAGTTATCAAGTATTGAAAACTGGTTTTTAATTTCTAAATACACACAGTGTATCAGTTCAGTGAGTAAGTTACCAAGAAATCTGAAAGGAAGTAAAATTCATAGCACGTATCTGATTTGATTTCCAGTACTTTGCCATTTATCCTTTATTTAAGTATCTTTTTCACCAGGAGACTATCTAGTCATGTAAAGTTACTTTTAAAAGCCAATGCATCATCTATCTATATATACTTACCCATATTTCCATGTTAGTCAACTCTTTGTTGCTGTGATGAAATGTCTAAAATAAATAATTAAAAGAGGAAATACTTCTTTTATGGCTCATGATTTTAGAGGTTTAGTCAATGTCCAGCTGGCTCCATTGTTTCTGGGCTTGCAATAAGGCAGAGTGTAATGGTAGAGGAGTGCAGGAGAGGAAAGGTGTTCACCTCATGGTGGCCAGGAGCAGGAGAAAAAGAGAGAGAGAGAGAGAGAGAGAGAGAGAGAGAGAGAGAGAGAATATCTCGGGAGACATACTCACGAACCCACCCAGAAGTGAGTTTTACTCATTTCCTGGGTGTTTTTCAATCCTTTCAACAATCAGACTAAACATCCCACTATCTTTCCATCTATCTGTCTATCATCTATCTATCTATCTATCTATCTATCTATCTATCAGTTTGCCTTTCCCCTTAAGTGATATTTGCCTTATACTAGTAAAAGGCATGAAGGGCAGCTTATATGATAAACATTTCCAGGTTTTCATAACCCTGCTGTATGTTTTCCTGCTGTTTTTCCTAGCAGTGGACCTCTACACTGGCTCTCTGTGTCTATCCCAAGGCAAGCAGTTCTGTAAGAAGGAGCATCTCCTGTCCCTATGATCTCAGCAGAAGCACGGAGATGAAGTCATAGGAAAGGCTTTATTCCTGTAACCCTCACTTGGGTTGCTGATAATGTCATCCAAATACTCATGGTTGCATTATTGGTTATGAGAAAGGAATTGATTGTTGAGTACTAAAAACTAATTTAAAGTTGTATGTTGAAATAATAAGTTACACAGGGAATGGTGTGAGGTCATTTAAATTAAGGTTGAAGGGTCTCTAACCGTAGTCAGATATTCAGGGCATTTTAGCTCAGAAGACTAAAGAAATTTATTTGTTACTTTGCAGCTCCTTTGTGTACTTATCTAAACAAGAGAAATCTTATAGAAAAGCCAAATCACAATGATAGTGGGTTTATGTGAGAGCTCAATTGCATAAAACACTAGAACCATCTGGGGCAAAATCTGAAATATAACCATCAGTAAATGAGAATGACTACTAAGTATAATTGCAATGAGATTGTGTTTTCTTTCTTCCTGCTTCACATTCTTTTTTATGGGTAGCAAAAATCACAAATTTATCTAATTTCTCTATGTAAACTACTAGAATATAATCATCATTTTTCATTGAATTATAGAATACATCTTACATTAATTTCCTTTTATGATGCAATCAATTGCTCTCAACATCTATATCAGGAAAGCAGTGTGTTTTATTTTTATCTCTTTACTAAAAAGGTAAATAAGTTTTGAAGAGTTAAGTGAATTATCAAATGTTATAGATGTCACACTCAACTCTGACATTATGTCTTCATACTAGAAGTAATAACCTAATTCCATATGCATATATGGAATTACTCTGACATTATGTCTTCATACTAGAAGTAATAACCTAATTCCATATGCATATATGGAATTACATATATATGACAGAAAAAATTATCATATATCTATATCTCCAAGTCTCTAATGTTATAATTAAAATATCGGTTTGTCCTTCATGGTGTATAGTGTTGTATATTTTAATTTTTCTTTCTTTATATTATCTTGATGCAAATGAAATTACCATTTTGATCACTTCTATCCTAGGAAGGCAGTAATTAATTACATCTCCAGCTAATATGCAATCTCAAGTCTATATGGCTATGCCAGAATTAGAGATCTTAGCATAGAGGTAGTTTCTCTTCACTCTGTTATTTTCCTGCTTTACCTACCTTAATGTTGTGTACTATACATAGGCAAACTTTAAAGTCAAGCAAAAAAGTGCATTCTTCAGCATATAGGAGCCTGAAGTGTGTCTCACTGCACATATTTACCAAATAACAGAGATGAGGCCCATTTTATTCTAATTTGCTTCATTGAAATGTGAATACCTGTGTCTTTTTTTTATTGTGCAGTTCAGGCTGGCCTTAAACTCACTAAGGCTATCACTTGCAATGATCTCAAATTTGCAAGCTAGTCTGGAACTTGTAATGATCCTCCTGTCTCAGCCTTCTGAGTCCTGCAATTACAGGTATGTGCCACCATGCTCAGATACCTTTGTCTTTAGAGAAAATTCTGTCAAATGCAGTTTCTGGGATGGTGAATCAATTTCTTCAAAGAAAAAGCATCGTGTGCTAAAACTAGAAATACTTTTGCAATACATTTTTAGAGAGTTCAGTGAATTAAGATTTTTTTTGTGATTTGAATTCAAGCTTAAAAAAGGGGGGGAGGGAGAAGGTACTGATACAGAGTTATATAATAACTACATAGAGGCTGTGTGAACAGGAAAATGATTAAAAGAGCTTCTGAGGGAATTGTTGAGTGCTATGTGGGCCATGTGGAAAGTTCAAACCTCATGAACCAAAAAAAAAAAAAAAAAAAAAAAAAAAAAAAAAAAAAAAAAAAAAAAAAAAAAAAAAAAAAAAAAAAAAAAAAAAAAAAAAAAAAAAAAAAAAAAAAAAAAAAAAAAAAAAAAAAAAAAAAAAAACCAACAACAAAAACAGTAAATTCTTGAGACCTGTTGTAAAGACAGTAGAAAATGAGCACCATGACTTCAAAAACTTTCTGGAAAATATAAGTCCTGAAATGTGAAATTTATCCTTAAGAGTTGCAAACGCCACCTAGAATGCCCGGCACACAGCTGACGTCAGAGCAGGTTGACACTGGAACCACCAGAATCATCAAGTGTGGGCAGGTGAATTCAAAATAACATCAGCTGGGATCCACTGTCACTAGACTTTCTATTTCTCACAGGTTCTCAATCCATAAATATTGCTTGCAGAGAGTACGCAATTTCTGAGCGAACTTTGCATAAAAACAGACTGATTCTCTCTTTTCCAGATAGATAGCCTGCATCTGTTTGCTGAAATATCAGAACCCAGAGAATCGTGGAGGGAAGAAGATGAAGAAATGCACGAGGAACTAAAAACCATGAGTAACTTTAAAAATCAGACAGCAGTGTTCTTCCTCAATGAATTTAAATGCCATATAATTTATGGCACCCATTATTTTTTGAAACAGTAAGAGAAAATGACAAATGATCATGCAATGTTTTCTTATTACTTGAATTTTAACTTTGTTATTCTGAGAGGTTTTGAGAATTATTTAGACAAAATATTTTTATTATTGTGCCTGTCACTCATAAACAAAAGCTAAAATGGAAAAGAAACAGAGTATGAATTATTCAGCCAAAGAAACAGAAGAGAGGGCAATGGAAATGCTTTTCCTATAATGAATATTTCTGGTCACTAAAAACAATATTTTTTTACTGTTCTATCTCTACCTTTAGTAACTAGCTGCTTTCCTTTAGTACCAATTCAGGGTGTAATTATAAACAACATTTTTTTTTTTGGTACCAGGGTTGAACTCACAACCTCAAGCTTGCCAGGAATGCATTTGTGCTGCTGAGCTAAATCCCCAGCACCTTACACTGAACATTTAAAAGGGAAATCATACACATTGCATGGAGTTTTAATATAGCTGAAGAGATAGCATTATGGACAGATAAACCAAGTTTATGAGTACACATAAGCAACGAACTTCATAAAATAACTGCCACCTAGTGAAGAACATCAGTAAGTATCCTCAACCTAAGAGGAATCTGGTGAACACAGATACAAAACTGTAAATACAAAGAATCTCCAACAGACCCTGTGTTTGCATGCTTGTGTCAAACTATTCTTTTTATTCCCTCTTTTTTGCAAAAAGTATGTTTCTCACTACCTACACCTGAGGCTAAAAGGATTTAGCAATACGAAGTAGTGCTGAATTTTCAGAACAGGGAAAACTCCCTTAAATATCTGGAGGGAAACAAAATGGCCCCGCTATTTTTGAAAACGGCCTCAGAATTTCAAAAAAGTGAAACACTTTGCTCTATGGCTGAGCAGGTCCATCCCAAAACACGGAGTGCATGGAACACCAGGACTTGCGCCTGAATGCTCACAGCAGGACTAGTATCAGCCAAACCTGAACCCCCAGCCCAAGGGGAATGGAATTTAGCCAATTGAGTACTAAATGACTGTGAGAATAAACTACTGCTTTATAGTATAAAATGAGTAAAAGCCACAATAAATTTTATTGGATTAAAGAAATCAGACACAAGCAAGTAGAAAATGTATTACACAAAGAACAGTTTAACCTAGACAAATGATGAAACATGAAGTCAAAATATCAAGAAAGAAACTGCTACGTGGTGTGTGTGTGTGTGTGTGTGTGTGTGTGTGTGTGTGTGTGTTGTATGGAGTAGGAAGATCCTGGGTAACTCTTCTCTGATCTTGTGAATGTTCCTTATCTTTACCTGGGTACGAGTTAAACCACTGGTATAATTTGTGCATATGTATGCATGCACAAACTTGAGGTATAAACTTCAGACTACTCTACTGTATGAATGTTAACCCTCAACCCAAAATTATTAAAGATAATGCATTATAATTACTTGAAATTGTTTGTGACTCAATTCAAGATACTTCATTTGTTACACTTTCTAGATGTGTTCGAGTCATTTACTGTCAGAAGCAACTATCCTTTTAGCTTGGTTCAGTATGTCACTTTCCATTTAGTGGATGAGTTAAGTTGGATTGCTTTTTTCTCTCTGCAAGTTGCGATCAACAAAATAGCTCTTATTTTAGAGCCCTTGTACAGGCAAATATACGTGAGCATAGAATTGGTTTGGTGCTTAGAATATTGGTGGAGGAAAACCAGAATTCTGAGTAGGAATGCAGAAAAAAAATCTAAAATAATGGCTATTTAAAATAAACATTATACCCCCAGCAGCAGTAATGTGTGATTTCAAATTCAGTCTACAGCTATGAATGCATTAGCTTAGATATATTAATAAGAAAGTACGTGTTGTAGGGTGATATGAAAGAACAAGAACACAGAAAGTCCTGACAATATCATTAATTGTGGAAAGTTAGTTATGAATTGCACTACTTCTCCTCAAATAGCAACTTACAACAATCTTTTTAAAAGTATCATGTAAATTAGGAACAATCTGTATTGTACTTTACCTCAGTTAATTCAAAGTTACCATGAATCATTGCAAGGGAAATTTAGTCTGTGTATGTAATACAGGTTGCTTTTCCAATTTGATGCAAGGGCTTATGGGTTTGAATTCCAAGTTATTTTCCTGGGTGAAATGAGTACTCTCCTCTTCCCTCTCTGACTGACCTATACAGAGGGAGGTCAGAGGAATATGTAATACTTTGCAATGTGCAGATGCACCCTTCTTATAATATCGATTCCAGAATATTTTCCTAAGGGAAAGCAAATTTCAAACAATGAAAAACTAACCATTCATAATTTGGGATACAGGTAGGCATCACAGTACTTCCTTTCAGTGGAATACTTCCTAGCCATTGAATTTAAAATGTAGACATATTTGTGTTGACAATATAAATTTTCTATTATTTGAAAAAGAAAAAAAACCTAAAAGGCTAAATTTTAAAAGATAAAAATCTATCAGGAGAGCTCCTAGGCCATGGCAGCATAGAGCAAGCAGCATTCACAGACTGGTCTAAGATAGTCAATGTGTTTGTTAGGATTAGAAAGCAATATTATAAGTAAAAAGCAAGTAAAAGACAGGTAATAGGAAGTAAAGAGATAGACCTATCTCAAATGAGAAGGGAATAGAGACATGGAGAAAGAAGGAGGGAGAGAAAGGAAAGGAAATGAAAAAGAATCTAAGATATTAAGGAGTTTTATGTACATGTACTGACTCCACACAAGGTGCGTAAACATTATGTACTGGAAACACCACTAATAAAAATGAAAGAAAAAAAAGAGACTACATTATGGGTTGTCTTAGTTATTTTTTTCATTGCTGAGACAAAATACCCAACACCCAAAGTTAAAGAAGGAAAGGTTTATTTGGTTCTCAGTTTGTAGATTTCAGATTGCAGCAGACTGGCTCCAAGCAGGGTGGCATGGCAGAGGGAAACCAAAGAGGAGAAACAGTTCATAGCAAGCAGAAGGCAGAAGCAGGCGAGGCAGCAACCACCAAGCACCCACTGACAGCCCTCTTTCTGTCTCTGGTAGTCTGCCCAGGATACCTGCCATGTAGCACTCACACCCAGGGAAGGCCTTCCCATTGTCCACTCCCAGAAGTATGTCAAGTCACTTAGTGGACTACTTCAGTAACCACACACTCTTGATTCCAGCGTCACACACTGTAGATTCAGTCACCTCTGAAAAACTCCACCTATGAACTCATGAAGCTTTGGGGGGGAGGGGACATCTAGATAGAGCTATAGCATATGGTCATTTTGACTTTCAGATAGAGCCAGCAGTTTCATGGTGCCTGAACCAGATAACCAGGTAGATGAAAACACTATAATGTTCTTTTCAGTCTGTCTTTCTGGTGGATGGCACTCAGCAGCAACATTCACCTTTCTGTGATTTAACTCACTAACACATGCATGAAAGAGGCCGTGCAGTGCTCACCTAGAGAACAGAGCAGGGCGTGGTTGTGCATGCCTATAACCCAAGCTCTGAGGATGCTGAGGCAAATGGATCAAACTGAGGGTATGCAGCCAGCCTGGTCTAAAATAGTGAGTTCAAAGCCAGCCTGACGTAAAAGGAAAAAAAAAGTAGCAAGAACACTGGCATAAGTGTGTTCAAAGCAGTGGGGAGTATTTTAAGGGTTATTGAGAACAATCTATCTTTTATGTGGATAGTTTTTTTTTCAGAAATGTAAGCAGTCACTGGGTATTTTGATAGCAATTTGAATTTGTCACTTTCCTTATCACTGAACACAATACCCAACACTCACAAATTAAGGGAGGAGAGGTTTATTTTGTCTTGTATTTTAGTCCAAAGACAGCTGAATCCAAGTCAGGACAGCCCGGGAAAGAGCACAGTGTAGGAAAACTGCTTGTGTCATAGCAGCCAAGAATCAGAGGGAGGAGGTACAAGGCGGAGAGGGTTGTATCTCTAGTGACATGCTTTCTCTGATCCAATTCTCACCTTCCAATGGCAACTCTATTGTAGTTTCCCCATAACTCAGTCACATCCCCAAAACTGTGCCTGTGAGCACATGAGAGTTTTGGAGTTGTTCTTAATCCAAACTATAACATCCTGCCATTGGCTCCCCCCTAAAACTCATGCATATCTCTTTATGCAAAATCCATTTAGTCCATCTCAAAGAGTCACCAAAATTCCAGCGTTACTAAAAAGTCCAACTCCAGTGTTTCACCTAAGCAAACTCTTAGCTGTGAGCCACTATA
This sequence comes from Dasyprocta punctata, assembly GCA_004363535.1. Lineage (NCBI taxonomy): Eukaryota > Metazoa > Chordata > Mammalia > Rodentia > Dasyproctidae > Dasyprocta > Dasyprocta punctata. Next base: position 37,418 of record RJWM01013145.1, on the reverse strand, counting down.
AATATTCATGTCACAGGGCAAAATTCCTGTTCTAAAATGGGATTAAAGGGACCAAATGCAAGACCAAAAAATCTCAGCAGGAAAAACAATAAACCCTGTAGCTCTATGTCCATCTTCCTAGGACAAAGATGTGAACTCTAGAGTTTGGGGAACCCTGGCCCTCACAGCTTCCCTCTTGGGTGACTTTGTTCACTGGCTGCCACCTGCTTCAGGAGACACTCTACGTTTTTGTTGTCTCCAACTTCTTTAGGTCACCACTGCAATTTTGGCTTCACTCTAATAGCTCTATGCATTTCCTTTTCAGAGGCAAATTAACTGGCATCCCAGGCCTTCTTCTGAAATCTGGGTGGAAGCCTTACTGACCCCACAACTCTAGAATTCTATAAGCCTATGAAAACAGCACCACATGGATGATTCCAAAGTCTGCTGTCAGCTAGAACCGTAACTCGGGCCTCCCTTGTGTCATGACAGCAAAGGCTTCTGAGTGCTTAAGTGGCACTCAGGGAATGTGAATTGAATCTCAGGGAATCAGTTTCCTCTGTGGTCATTCTTAAGCAGACCATGCCTTGGGGTGCTCTTCTCAAAGGTAAATCTTTCACATCTGTACCTCTTAACCTGGACTGGACTCTTTCTTAGTTGCCCACAAGGGATTCTTTCTATTGTCCTGTGAAAAATTCTTCACTTCTTTTTGCTGCTAATCTTTTCAACAGCAAATTGCTCCTAAGCCAAATACTATTTATAAGCCTAACTTTACAGATACTTCCTTTCTAGTGAAATTTAAAACTTTTAAAATTACTGACTTGTGCCATTTGCTCCAAACTCTCAATGTACAGCTGGCTAAAATTGCCCAATAATATGCATGCCACACCCTGAATATCAGGCAGAAATGTCCTCCACTTGGTTAATTAGTCTGCTGTCCCTAATCTCAGTCTCCCATGAAGTCTCAGGACATTACAAAATGTACCTATAGGTTCTACAAGAACATAATACACATGGGTTTGAGACTAACTGCCAAGGAGTCCTTATTCCCAAATGAGTCCTCATGAGCCTGACATTTATCATCTGCATTTGTATCACTATTCTGATCTCTGATTCTCCCATCAGGTTTGGCTTCCAATATTCCAGAGCTCCTCCAATAGACATCTCTGTATCTTTCCAAATTCCTCCCACACACCAGTTCCAAAGGCTTAAAGACCTCATAGTCAGGCAATCACAGCTACAACTCCACATCGCTGGTACTAAAATCTGTATTAGCCATGTTCCTCATCACCAAGACACAATATCCAATACCCAGAATTTAAGAGAAGAGAAGATGTGCAGCTCACAGTTTAGTCTACAGTCAGCCAGTTCTAAGCTGAATAACTAACAGGCATAGTGGTCAGGAAGCAGCGAGAGAAAGAATGAGCTAGGGATGGAAATATACTCTTCTAGGTCATACTCCTAGTGACATCCTTCTTCCAAGGAGGCCTATACCCCAATAGCAAGTTAGGTAGAAACCCCCATAATTTAATCACCTCCCAAAAGCTACTCTTCTGAGTACCTGAGAGTTTTGGAAGTCAAACTTGATTCGAATTATAATATACCTCATATTTAGGAGTGATGGGCCACACAACGGCATCAGTATGAGAATGTGAAAATCAACGGGAGTCTCTTAGGAGATTCCTATCATAGGATGCTATTCCGTGCATTATAATCTTATGACTTTGGAGTCCAGTTTCTTAAAGGATGCTGTGTGTGTTCATTGGCACTTTCTGTGCCTTGTTTTGAGAATCTTCCATTTAAATGATTGTCCAATTTTGAAAAATAGATTTCGTGTTTTGTAAGAATGATTCGAAATTTCTGCTCAGAACACTTTATCTATTATGGGTATGACAAATATGATCTCTAAAGTCTATGGATTTACTTTTTATATTCTTAACAGTATCTACTGAAGAACAGAAGCTTTAATCTAGATGAAGTCAAAATTTCTCCTCTCTGCTTTGGTTTCCCACATATAGTCTGGGGGACGGGACAACACAATCTTTGCCTACAACAAATTTGCAAATATAATCTCCTACATGTTCTTTGGAGAGTTTTATTTTTCTATGTATCATCTTTATGTCTATGACTCACATAAGATAATTTTTGTGCATGTAATGAAATAAGGATAATTTTTTTCCAAAATGATATCCAGAAACACTAATTAAAATCATTGTATTTTTTTCTCAACTTATTACTTGGGTAAAAAAGTCACTCTATAAATGCATGAATCAGTCACCTTTGGACATTGGTCTGTTTCTTTAGTTTCCAATACACTTAGGCCAGCAACTCTCCAGGGACCTGCCTGGCCTTCCTCTTTGGAATGGTACTACAACCATGACCCCTCTTGTTCTACAGCTCCCATCTTGTTAGGCTGAGCAACTCCCAGATTCTCTGGCTCTCCCACAGACAGATGGCCCTTTTGGACTTTCTTATCTCTACTTCTGTAAGCCTATCTAATACATTTTCTTATATAATTGTCTTAGTTACTTTTTACTCATTGCTGAGACAAAATATCTAATGCCCAAAATTAGGAAAGGAAAGGTTTATTTCCTACAGTTTCTTGGGAGTTTTGGTCCATATTCAGTTGGCTCCAAGGCAGCGTGGTGTGGTGGGATAGCCATTCATGGAGGCCGCCAAACAGCAAGGCACATGGACCCAGCAAGAGAGAGGGCAAGAGAAGGAAGACCCGCGTTCCTCCTGCCCTTACTGTTGGCTCCACCCCTGGGTGGGTGCAGCACTCACATCACCAATCCCAGCACTACACAACAAAACAATCACAAACACCAGACTGAGCCCCGTCCAAATTAGATGAAGCCTTGGGGGGACACAGTTCAAACCAATACAATAATTATATGTATATTTTCTACATATTTTGTTCCTTTAAAGAACCCTAATGAATACATTGGGTGTCATTGCATGTAGGCTTTCTTAGCAGACCCAGCTAAATTACATTTGTGGAAACACGCACAGTCATGTGTCTGAAAGACAAAGACATATCTTCAGAAATGCAATGTTAGGCAATTTCATAATCGTTTGAATATCATGGTGTGTGTTTACATCTCCATGGTGTATGAGTATATCACTATGTGGTATAGTCTTGTAGAAAGACATATGATTCATCATTGACTAAAATGTCATTATGCAGCAAAATATTTACCCATGAATACATACATGTCATAGCTATTAATTTCTAAATATTCTCATATTCATATGTTCATATTCATATGAACAAGATGTGATTTAATACTGTGAATATTGAATTTTGTAAAGTCCTCTTTTATGACTTTAGTTGTGTTGTCATGGTTGGTTCATTGCCCTAAGTCCACTCGGAATGTTTATATTTTGTGGTCATTTTGACTTTGGGGTTGAGTCAAAAGTTTTGCAGTTTCAGATCCAGTGAATAAAGTCAGTGAAGATGCACTGCAGTGTTTTTATGAGCCTGTGTTTTCATCAACTGCCCTTAGCAGCAGCACTCACTGTGCTTTTGGTGACAACTTGTGAAGAGGCTCATAAAAGAGGACTTCCAGAACTGCTTCAGGAAGTGGTTAAAAACAATGGAATGAATGCATTAAAAGCAAGGGGATATTTTGAGGGAGATTAATGTCACTGCCTTTTAATGTGATTTTTGAAAGCTTAATCATTTCCCACCTATTTTCACCATGTTACTATCACAGCATGCTTGTCAGTCATTCTTATTTCAGCCATATTATTCTACGGGTGTGACCTCATGATTTCACCTTCATTTCCCTGGAGGATAACATGTGTTTACTGGCCATTTTTCATCATGCTTTATAGATTTTTCTCAAACGTTTTGCTCAATTTTTAAAAATCAGTTTCTTTTCTAGCTTTGAACGAATTACTCATGTTTTGTACAGAACATCTCTATTAAATATGGCTATGAAAAATGCTATCTAAAAACGTGTGGCTTTCTTATTCATATTCTTAACTGTATCTATTGAAGAACAGAAGTTTTCAATCTTGATGAAGTAAAAGATGTATTTTTTTCTGGTTCGGTTTCTCAGTATAGTTTGGGGGTGGCAAAAAAGTCTCCATCTAAACGAAAGTTGCAAATGTAATCTCCTACATGTTCTTTGGGAAGTTTTATTTTTCTATGTATCATCTTTATGTCTGATTTCTCAAAACATAATTTTTGTGTATGCTAGGAAGTAAAGATGGAGCTTATATTTTTCAAAATGATACCCTAAACTATTTATGGAAAGCATTATATCTTTTCTTCACTGAATTTTCATACCACTTTGGTAAAAAATCAGTTAACTATACATATGCATGAATCAATCTACAGTCTACTATATCCTTTGATTGCTTTGTCTATCTTATCCCAATGCTATGTTTGTTCTGGTTTATAAAGGCTTATTATTTTTTCTTTTTTCATCTTTATTTTAGTATTATTAATACATGTTTGCAGGAAATAATGATTAATTTCCCATTGGATAACACATCTTCATTCTTTTTTAATCCCTTTTTCTTCCTTTTCCTCCTCCATTTTTCCATCTTTTGGTACCTTTCTCTCCAGCAAAAGTTCTATCCCCTTATTCCCTATTATTCATCTTTAATTAATATTGAGTGAAAAAAGGCAAGGCTATGGATTTTATTTTCTGTTTCAAGAATTGTGTATTTACATATAATTATTTAATTCATTTGTCAATTTCAAAACAAAATCTTTTGGAATTTTATTGAAATGCTATTGAATTTTTCTACAATACATTTTTTAAATTTTTTTTAACTTTTTGAGACAGGATCTTTCTGTGTAGTTTAGGTTTTTCTTGAACTCACTAAGGAGCCCAGGCTGGCCTCAGAATCACATTGATCCTCCTGCCTCAACCTCCCAAGTGCTGGGTTTACAGGCATATGCCAACATGGCCAGCCTCAGCAATACTTTCACATATGCAGTTACTCATGAATTTTAAATTTATTTGATACTTTGCAAATGATTCTAACATTTATCATCTGGATTGGCCTAGTTGCTTTTCTCATTGGTGGAACAAAACAGCACACACCCATAACCAGCTTGCACTGCTCAGAGGCTTCAGTCTGTAGTCAGCTAGCTCCCGGGCAGATGTGGTGTGGGACACAGACCTGCCGTATGTGGGTCAGGGCATCTGAGAAGCAGGAGAGGGGACCTGTTAGGGAGGAAGCTACACCCTAAGAGATCTGTCTTTTCCAGCCAAGCCAGCTCATAACATCAAGGTCAGCTATAGCCCCTTGTTGCATGATTGAAATATCATTCAAAAGCCCCACCTCTGAGCACATGATTTTTTGGGGGGACATCTGGATATGACCTATAATGACATCTAAAGAAAACTGTTTAAAATATCAAGGAAAATTTTTGTCAAGTTTTTAAAATATGCTATACATCGTGTTTTGGTACAAAATACAGTGCGTTGAAGACTTAGTCTCTAGAACAACAAGGTCAAGTGGTGAGACATTTGAGAAATAAATGGGTCGTGAAGATACTGAGTGATCAATGAGTTTATCCATTTATAGATTCTTAATTGAATGGACTGTTCAGAGGTGGTGGAAATGGTAGGAGGCAGCATAAATTGGAGGAATTTAGTCATCGTGGGCAGATCCTAGAAGGCTACATCTTGTCCTGCCGTCCTCACCTTTCTGTGCTTCCTGACCTCCATGATGAGCAACTTACCTCCACCTCATCTCCCATTACTATGTGTGCACCTCACCTCGCACCCAAAAGCAATGGATCTAGCTGACCATGGAATGGACTCTCCAAAACCCTGAGCCAAAATACCTTTTTTCTCCTTTATTTTCTTAGTTATTTTATCACAGTAATGGGAAGATGACTAAAATATTATAATAAATTTAATTTAAAATGGTACCAGTACAAAACTGATAAATGTAATTAGTCTAGAAATACACTTTCAAACGAAATGTTTTTAATTAAAAAACTCAGGCTAGAAAAGCTATAAAAGAAATCAAAGGCCAAATGGATACAACTAATAATAGTGTTATTCTAAACTGAATTGAATAAATATTACAAGTTGTGTATGATGTAAACGCTTTTTTTAAAATTCATTTTAAAGATAGTAAAATTCAACAAAACATAATGGAACAAAGTCAGTCAAAACAAAGCAGTACAGAACTTCATAGCAGGACACTAGCAAAACAATAGCTACTCTAGTATATCGTGTTATCTTCACAATATTTGACCACTCCATCAGGTATAGTAAAGTCAAACCAAAAATGAAACAGAATAAAATCAATCAAAACAGAATACTGAATAAAGAAAAACAATTAATCAGAATAAAGCAAAACAGTGAGAACAATACTAGGCCCAAAGACAAGACAGAAGGGAATCCCACATATTTGTGACATTGCATATTGTCATCCTCCCAAAAGGTGCTCAGACTGCTGGCCCCAGGCCTGCAAAATCAACCAAACAGTACAAGCATTTAGTTGCTTTAAGTACCTCAGTTGCTATCAACTTAGCTGGTTCTCTGAATACTTTTTAAAATGGCAAACTGAAGAAAATTTATGCAGTCTTATCAAAGACAAAAAATTAAGGGTTTTTTCAATTTTGTATTTAAGAAAAAAATTACGGAGATGTATAGATGAAAAATATGGACACACTTCAGAAAAAAGAGATACAATGGCAATAAATATTCAACATACCTTAACTATGCTAACAGATGAATTCGAATGAAAGCAAAGATACATGTGCCCTCTAACAGATCATCCCATCAAAAAAACCAAGCTATATAGTTACAGAATTATTTAAATATTAAAGCAAGTTTCCTAATAAGTTATGAGGTTGTGTAACTTTTTCGGAAAGTGATTTCACAACATATACTGCAGTTTACCATGTGTGCATCATTTGTCCTATCCATTTGTATCAATGACCATACCATAAAAAATACAGAAGGTATATGACTGTCTTGTTTGTGCACATATTTATCTATCTACTCCACAGTTTAAATATCCAGTCATAGTGTATGAGTTAAACGAATCAAGTGCAGCCACATGAAGAATGAATAATTTGATGCTTTGAAATAGTTTGATTGTTTTTGTAAATCATACACTAAATGACTATGATGTATATGTATATATATAAAGAGGACATCTAAAATCAAGTTAATGTTGGTTTCATTCTTTTTCTTAATTCTGAGATTATGCTTGATTGTAGCTAATTGTATAGTACTTTTACTAATATCATTTTTTTTTTTGGTATGGGGAATAGAACTTGGGGCCTTGTGCTTGCCAGGTAGGCACTGTGCCCCTGAGTTATAACCCCAGCCCACGAATATACTTTTAATTGCAAAGAATTTTTTTTAAAAGTAGTAAAAACAACAAGCAAAGAATAAGAAAATAAATTTATAATGAATTCGCAAATTAAATGCAAATAAATACTAGTGATGAATAAGTGATGAAAAAATACTTGAGCCTAGTATGTATTTCAAGAAAATTTGGTGTCAGTTTTCATTATGATTTTTCTCTCAAAACCTTAATATAATAAAATGCTATTTATTTGCATAATTTCATCCATTGTTAGTGTAACACAAGTTGATACAGATTTTCTAGAGGGCAATATCATATCTCTAAAAAAATGTAGTGTGCACATATTTTGATGTATCAGAACTTCTAGTCATACATCCAAAACTTCTATGTGCAATGTACAAAAAGAAAACTGTACAACTACCTGATTTGTGGATTTCTTCATAGTTGCAAAATTTGGACTGATCCTAGATTGCTATTTTGACAAGAATTAAAGAGGCAACTCTACATTTATACCCTGGAACAGTGGACAGATGTTGTAAAACAGTGAATTGAAGCTAAGTGAACTTACAAGTAAAGAGCTCTGGAATATATAATAGCATGAGAAAGTAAATTAGAAGCAAGCAGTTCTTTTTCAATGTGATTAACAAAGATCGAAATATATATTTCTTAATTTAAAAATTGGGTTGACTATACAATGTTCAATGGAATAGTCAGCACAAAAGAAAAGAGAAATACAGGAAGTGAAAATTTTTAAAACCATGTAGCTTTTTCACTTTCACTGATTTGAGCATATTCATAAAATATGCCAAAGAAATGAAAAACTTAAAATGAATGTTGAATCCAAATTTTCGTAATGCCCAGAATGCTTCCACTTATCTGAATAATTGGATTTTTTTCAAAAGTGAGTGAAGAGAGAGCTCTAAGATCCAAGATAACACATGAAGCATTTTTCCTGTTTGTAACTTTAGCTCAGTACATGGCACCAAGGGGAATTTTAAAGTTTTTGTAGAAATAAGTCACAAATGAATGCACTAATTAATTATATCAGTTAATTGCCTAATGAATGGAACAGGCAGGAATTCAGTAAGAATATCAACCTGGAGACAGCTAGTTTTTAATTTGGCATGTTTACACAATTCCATTATTTTCTTTCTAAATTATGGGACTATCTCTGTCTGTCTAATGTTGAGAAATTACATTTTCTTTCCATTGGATTCAATACATCTGAACAGAGTTTTATCAGTTTTACTGACTCTAACAGTCAGACATTGTTTTCACTGATTTTTCTTCTTTTTCTGTTTTTAGTTTCATAGATTCCTACCTTTAGTATTGCCTAACTTCTTCCTTTTAGGGCAGTTTCCTTTGTTCTCTTTTCTCTGGTTTCTTGAGATACATTATCTTACTGACTTAAAAACAATGTTTTCCAAGTTGATTGTTTTATACAATAAATATCCTTATAAAAATATTTTGATGGCATGTCACAAATTTTGATCTTTTTAATATCATTCATTTAAAAATGTCTTAAATATTTTTTGATGACCTTGAATTATTTACAGATTTGTTACTTAATTCTTAAATGTGTGAGCGATTTCCCATCATGTGTTCCTGCTCTCGATGTGATTCTGTGCCAACTAGTACAACTTCACTCAAGTTAGTTTTTTGAGTTTTGTATTATAGCCCAGAACATGCATATTAATATTCTTGTTCTATAAATGACAATTAGTTGATCTATCTTACATTGTTCAGGTCTTTTATTCCCTTTATACATTTTACCTCATTTGCCTGAGCATGGAGGGTGAAATCTCCAAATATAATTATAAATGTAACGATTTCTATTTTCAGTTCCAAATCAGGATATTTTGTTTTGTAAGGTGTATACACTAATCTAAAAATATGTATGCCTGGCAAATTACCTGATTTAATAGTTTAGAATGTTCTAGTTATCCCCCAAAGTGTTCCTTGTTGTGAAATCTACTGTGTCAGTTATTTAATCACCTGAATTTTATTTTATTAGACTTCGCAATGTTATTTGATTTTCTGTATCTTTATATTTAGAACAGGTTTGTACTATATAATTGGGTCTTGATTTTCTATCCAATCTAACATTTCTATATTTTGAGACTTTTAGAAGCTTTACAAGTAATCATTTAGTTTTATTTAAATAAGCCACCTTATAACTTTCTATTAATTTTGGCAATCTTTTTGATTTTTGCAATTTTTATCATTCCCTTTTATTTTCACATTTAATTACACCACTTTTAAAAATTTTAACTGATCTTCTCTTGTTTGCAATGTATAGTTTAGCTTGATAAAACCTACTCTCTAAAAATATTAAAACATTTTACATAGAGTGATCCTTATATACCATACTTCTAATTCTTTTTGCCATTCTTTGTATGATTGTTGGTAAGGATTTACTTTTACGTATTTTATAAATTTCACAGCACATTTTCCATTTTTTGTTTTGTTCTACATGGCCATTTTTAAATGTGACTAATCTTTAAAACTTTCATGCCTGTACTTAGTTTAGCTTTTCTCCCAATTATCTTGATTTCTTTGTGTAAATTCAGTTATATCTTCTGCTTGAAAGCACTTCTTTTAAAATTTTTTTCAGTGCAGATCTACGGGAATGAATTTCTTACTTTGATTACCAGAAAAAACATTTTATTTCATCTCAACTTTTCAAAAGATATTTCTATTGATTATTAACAGATTTTTTTACATTCAACATCTCATGTCATTTCATTGATTTATGATTTTCAAGTTGTATAAAAAGAATTCTGCTGCTGTTGTCATCCCATTCCTCTGTAATTTTTTTTGTTTGCCTTCAAAAATTTTGTCACATTTTCAATGGTTGGACTGCTATGTCTAGATCAATTTTTTATTTACTTGCAATTTTATAGTAAGCTTTTTAATTTCTCATTTTATATCGTCATTATATTTGAAAACTTATTACCTCTTTAAATATTTTCCTATCCTAACTCTGTTTTCTCCTTTCAAAACCCAAAAGGCATATATATCAGGTTATGTTACAGTGTTTCACATTCCTGGGAGACAATTTTGTTTATTCTGTTTATGATCTTAACCATTTATCTCTAGTTTAATCCATCATTTTCTACGCTTTAAGTCTTCACATTCACACTCTTTATTCAATTATATAATTATGTAAAATTTTTCAAATAAATTCTTTGTTCTTTATATATATGGTATTTTTTCTAGCATTTCCCTCTGACACTTACTGTGTACTGAAATTCCCCTTCTGTTTAGGCATGCTGTCCCTGTCTTTTAATTTAGAGTATAAATTTTTTAGGGTTTGTATCTAAAATGTGCCTCAATGTCCCACATGTTTGGAAGGTGGTCAGTGGATTCACCTATAGATGAGTTCAGCAGCTGAAAGCGCTGGTAGGAGGTAGACCCTTGGTTGCAGATTACTGGGGACGTCACCAGGAACTGTACTGTGCATGCTTGTCCCTAGCAATTCCCTCTTCTCTCTCTGCTTCCTGGTTGCTGTGGGTTGAGCAGCCTTCCCCCTGCAAGCTATTCCTGCCTTGGGACAACCAATCATGGACCAAATTCTCTGAAGAGTGCAAGGAGAAATCTCTATGGCTTTGCACTGAAGTTATCAGGTATGTTGTGCCAGCAAGGGGAAAGTGATGGACACATAAGTCATAGGTATGTCGATTTTTAAGATTTATTTATTTATTTATTCATTTTTTTGTACCAGGGATAGAACTCAGGCAGGTGCTGACACCACTGAGCTAAATCCCCAGGAGCTATGCTAATTCTTATCTGATAATTACAATATCTGAGGCTGGTCTTGGTAGTATAACTCTTAAATACAGTTTTCCTTTTATTTTGCTTTTTTTTTTTTTTTTTTTTTTTTTTTTTTTTTTTTTTTTTTTTTTTTTTTTTTTTTTTTTTTTTTTTTTTTTTGGTCTTATAATTTGTTTTGGTTTGTTTGGTTTTGGTTTGTTTGTTTGTTTTGTACCAGGAATCAAACTCAGGGCCTCGCACTTGACAGGAAGGCACTGACTGTGCTGCTCAGTTATATCCCCAGACCTTGTTGTATAATTTGTGATTATTTGGTTTTTTCCCTAATAATTAAATTATTCTTTCAGTCAGGTTTACTGAATAAAGCACTACTGACTAAGAAATTCTGCTAAAGCTCTCTCTTAAGTCATTTCGGTATTACTAAAACTGGCACATGTGTTGTTTATATACAAGTCACAGCAGTTTGCTCACAAAATCTTGTATCAGCCAAAGACCCCAAACTGCCTGAATTTTTACATTAAAACTCATAATAGATTTCCTGCTGGTGGCGTAAGACCCCACATGCCCTGTTTTAAAATGCCCTGCTTTTTTAACAGCCTGTACATGTAATCCAGACCCTATAAAAGCAGTCTGCCAGCTTTATAAAAACATCTTATCATTTGCTTTCATAGTATCTCAAGCTTTCATAATTCAACAAGTCACTTGCTTAGACACTGTTGGTAAAACAAAGCCTGCAGATGAAAGCAATAACAGCAACAAGAAAGAAGTAAGGACTGCACGCTCTAAATGGTTTTTGCAAGCTGCCTAAGAACCCTCAAATTCCATGCCTAGACACAGACCACTACGCGCCTTGTCCACACCAGCATACAATCGTTTCACATGTATTTTGTTTTGAAAACCGTTCTGTCTGTGTTTTCAATGGTTGTGGCCAGCGCAACAGGATTCCACACCTGGCAAATTGATGTTCCAAATCCCCAGGCTTTTTTTTTTTTTTACAAAGTCGATAGCTCAACCAGAGAGAGAGAAAACAAGTTCATCTTCATTTCCTGAATCTGAAACCGACAAGGAAATAAACTCCTCTTTCTGCAGAGAAGAAGCCATGAGGAACCATTGCTTGGAGAGTACAGAAAAAGTCTCTTCTCAGAGAAACCTGAGAAAGTAAAAGAGAGCACTGTCGCTCTCCAACATGGTACGGGATTCTGAACGTCCAGGGTCTTTCTGGATTTCCCCACGTGAGGGAGAACCTCTTACTGGTGCAACTCCCATGGTGACTCGCGCGTCTGCTGTTCTTTCACTCAGACAAAGGAAGAGTGGTGAAATAAGCTCCTGCCCAAGTGGCCCTGAATTCTCTGCCCATCAGTGGACCCCCATCGTTTGAAACTCAGTTGAGTAACAAAGGCAGGGTCAGTTAGGGAGGACGGGAAAAGACAGTGCTGCAAAAGCCCCCTTGCTGGACTGCAAAGGGGGCATCTCTGCTCTCTCTGCCCTGCTTTCTCACATGGGAGACCAGGAGGAGTTAGCAATGGCTAAATTTTTTCTTGAAATTGTGAGCAGAGATTGGTAGACAAAGATTCTTCAGCTTGTGAGACCTCTGATCTAATTCTGGAACAGTATGTAAATTGTACATTGTCTTAACAATAAATTTTACTTTCTTTTTAATTTTTGATCATGGTAGCGTTCTGATTTTGCTTCACTCTTTTACTTTAATGATGTGTATAACATAACACCTTTAAAACTTCCTTGAGTGAACATAGAAGGCTTCATGTATATTTACTTGCTTCATTACTCGGTCAGTAATTTGTTTAAGACATTTCATCAATCCTGCTTCAAAGTGTAGTACAGTGATGTGAGCATACTTCATTCCCAAATGATTTCAGCCAAGTGATCCACTTTCAAACCTTCACTTGTGTAAATTTTCAAAGCATAAAGAACTAGAATGTTATGATCAAACACGCTAGTTTTTCTGAGTCCTTAATAATGCTCTTTATTTTTGAAGAAAAACAGATTAAGAAATATTTCTCATGCTAATATTCATTCTCATGCTTGTCATCGGTTTTTAGAATGAAATCGGTATTGGCTGCCATAAAAATGTTCATCTCCAGAGGTTATTTTTTCAGTAAAATCTACCCAACTCTTTGGTAATTTCCATTATTCGTGCAGCTTTTATTAAAATAGGTAACACAGTTCATACTAATTGAAGTAAGGTGTATTTCCAAATGTCATCAATAGCACCCATAATACATGAGCATAGGTGCACATACACACACAGAAATATTCAATTTTAAATAATCCAAATAATAACACAGCAAACTATTTTATATAAGGAAATGAAGTGTGAGTATGAAGAATAAGAAAACAATTTTTAAAATTGCCTTTGAGCATCCAGTACTATGGATACATTTTTTGTTTGATTTAGGAAGAAATTATTATTTTTCTCCAGGTCATGAAAGGAAATCAGTCCAATTTTAATACATAGTGCTTAAAAACAGCACAAACTGAGAAAACAGTGTATTAATAAATGTAAACAAGTAAGCTGATAATTGTTATTAAAACTTCGCATATAATTATTTGCTACTTTCTATTTTATTGTCTTACCAGATTAGAGAACAAGCAGATCGGTCCAGCAATTGGAAATGAGACATAGAATTTTTGAAAGGATCTTTTGAGAATGGAACAATTGTGAAGGGTCATTCACCCATCGATTTTTATATTAATGGAGACAAGGAGAGTCACATTTATGATCATGGATGCTGAATTTAGTTGGAGTCATGCCCTCACGACAGTTGACTTTAATCCTTGAGTTCTTCTAAGGGCAATATCTCATGGCTTATGGGATTATTATGATCATTAGACAGTGTAATTTATTCTAGTTATTTGGCCTTTTGTAAATCCTTGCACAGTCCCTGAAGTCATAGATATGTGACTCCACACATCATTGGAGCTGTTCACTGGGTCTAACTATGTGTCACCTGTGCTGAGGCCATGACCGTAGCCTCCAATATGCAAAATCCAACACTGGTTCATACCCTCCACTTGATCACAGCCTACTCCCTGTAGTGAAAATGTGTAGCTAACAATAAAAACAAATTAGGTATTTGTTTATTCTGGGGAAAAGATCTGGAAAGGTACAGCACAACAAAACTTGGATATTTCTCTTTGTATTGAGTAAATAGTATCAACTAGTAAGAGGTTTGACAATTCCAGTAATGATAAATTCCCTTTAAGCTGAAAATTGTAATAAAAAAGCCCAGAACAAGGACAAATCATGCTTGTAAAGGAAAAATATGAAAAATTATGTATTTTAAATAATATATAACAGTTATATGTTTTATAGATGTATGAATACACACATACAGATATAGATGTACACATAGTTTACATATGTTACAGAGAGAGCATGTTAGCATGTGTGTTTCATTCTATCACATGAAGGCCTGCAGTGCAAAAATAAGTTTTCCAAAAGAATAAAAACTTCTGCCAGCAGACTACAACATAGAAATTCTTACATTCCCAGCCTTCAGGTTCAACACTACACCAACTTTCACCTGAATCTCAGACCTGCCAGGTTTAGAACATTTCCCTGTAGATTTTAAAATCGGCAACTCAGACATCACCCAAGTCAGTGCCTTAAAGTAAGCCTCTTAATGTGTGTGTATCCTATCAGCTCTTGCTCTCCAAAGAAGCCTGACTAAATACACTAGTACTATACTTCTATTTCAAAATTAGTAAAAATACGTTAAATAATAGATAACAATGATTATAAAGATAATTGAGGCATACTCAAATATTTATAAAAATCATCTTCTGATTCTTTCTTTTGTGAAAGTACCTACATTTGTCTTGTGTCTCAGTGTTAGACTGACTTAAATAATCATAATTCTATGTTCAGTTGATTAAATGCTTACTCATCTAGAACTATTCAATGTTTCCCAAAACTATTAGGTGAATATTTTGTGACTTTTTAATCTAAAATGAATCAGGTCTATTTTGGTTAGTCCCACTTCTTTTCAAAGAAATTACTTTTTATGCCTTTTTATTGAATTGCTAAAATGTTTTATTAATCTAATGCTTATTCCTATTTTACATTGTATATTACAGTAAATTAATCATTGAAATTTATATTTGATGAAACTATTTTAAAGTATTTCACTAAAAATACATGAAGAAATGGAGCAAAAATCAAATATCTATTGCCATGAGATAGGCATCATTATAGAAAAATGTATTATTCATAAATTGAAAATAATTCTATATTCTTGGTAAGAAAAATACTATAAACGTGAACAAATATTGAGATAGAATGTTATAATATGTTGTACAAATTATGTCTCAAGCAAGTCAAAACAGTTTTCCAAAAGTGATGACATGTAAAAATTTGTCAATGATTACAGAGTTTAAAAAATTGTGTATGTGTAAGCCTAGATATCATTAAAATATTATAAATTTCTCATAGAATCAGAAATACCTTCCATTTGCTTGAATGGTTTCAGTCTGAAAGTCGAAGGAAGTCTATACTGAATGAACTCAATGATCAAAAATCTCACAAATATAATCCTATACTCAAAGAATACTAAATATCCTATAATAACTTTTCATTTTTAAATGAAAATATTTTAAACAACTTATTGTTTTCAAATGAGAGTATATAGGCATAACAGAAATAAATGTTTTTTTAAAAAGACTCAAAATCTATATTACTTTTATTTTTCAACATTTTAGAATTTTTCAAGTACCTTTATGAATTGAGTATATGTTTATAGTGGACCAAATCTATGCTGAGTATTGTGCAAAATGGTGAAACCAAACACTGGCGGTCTCCAGTGATTTTGTGGTGTCTGAAGCTGAATGAGAAGCACACACATATGCGGACACTGCAACCTGACAATGAATAAAAATTAGATGAGAAAACGCAAATAGGTCTGTTCATTTCACAATGGAAGGTGAAAAACTGGGCATCCTGATGTGCTTGTATCTAGGTGTCCACACAAAACATCCCAGATGCAGAATTTCAAAAGAGGTTGGATTAGGGTATGTGAATGTGGATTAAAGCTGGGATACTAGGATTAAGGGTGTGGATAATGGACACCCCACCCTTGGTTTGGGTGGCACCAATCAGTTGGTTTATTAGCTGGATGGAATATAGAGGAATAGAAAGAAGGTGGGTTTCCTGCTGCTGCCATTCCTTCTTTGCCATGGACAGTTTCTCCTCTGTGATGCCCTCTGCCAGGCCATCCTGCCAAGGACCCAACCGACTATAGACTGAAACCTCTACAAACTGTGAGCTGAAATAAATCTTTCCTTCTTTAACTTGTGGGTGTCTGGTATTTTACATATGTATGTGGATACACAGGAATACATCCATACCCACAGAGGAACACACACACACACACACACACACATACACGCACTGTTAAGTATTGCCAAATAAATCAGTCATACGTGTGGTGCAGGGTTTTTAATATTTATCTTTATTAATTTTGTCCTGTTGTGCATATGAAATTCTTTGAATCAGAGACAGATTATCATTGCCTACTTTAAAAGGGACCATATGGCCCCTAACACCCTGATTCTTACTCTGGGCCAGCACAATAAAACCCAGGTCAAGTGTCCTCTAAGCAGAAAGGCTGGCAGCTCAGTCCTAGGCAAGGATTAAAGACAAAAATGAATTCTATATGTGTATGAAGGGGATAGCAGTAGATACTCACTTCTCCTTGAAAATACAACGGGCTTTGGATCATTGTGCCAGTTTCCTATATATAAATAAATCTCTCCAAGTGCCAGACAAATCATGTGTCTCCAGGCAGAGAATCTTCCAGTACTGATGCCATTTCTCCTTGAAAGGCGGAGCTACGTAAATCTCTGTGGAACTGTCATTCTTTATAAGATTGTTAATGAATTTTAAGATACTCCCTTGGCCCAGATCCTCAGTTTCAGTAAAATTAGTTTAGAAAATCTGGCATAGAAATGTGAAGATACTTTTTCTGTGATCTAACAACAGTTAAGCACATAATTTTATACTGTAGTGAGAGCTTTTCATTATATTTTTCAGTTCCCAAATATATACTACCTTATTGTCACTACAATGAATTTGCAATATGCACCTGTACTTTATAAATCAGTTCTGTACACTTCGGGATTATTAGGATCTTTATGACTTCATATATCTATAATACATATTATTTCAGGGCCTGGTAATAAGGAACTTTGATTGACTCAATTTCTATTTTCCTCTTCCACTTTTGCATCAGAACTATAATCTTTTGTTAGATATATTGCCACTGATAAATGTCTGTATTTTCCAACTATGTTAAAATGTAGGAAAACTTCGAAACACATAGTAAGCACAACATTGGGTGCATGTGCTTCTATTTTTGTCCCAAGTCTACAATTATGACTGCAATTCCTAGAGCTCCTACAACAATCTAGTACAATATTATTAAGAAATCCATATGCTGGACAATTTATAAGAAATTACTTTGATGACTTTCCTTATTTCACTTCTGATGATGTTTGGATTTTCTATGTCTTTTTATGTCATTTTTATTCACTTATATTATATTTATTCATTTTCAACTAGCAAATTTATTTTTAGATTTCACCAAGTTAAGTCCCTGAATTTATTTTGTATTTATAAATTTAATTATTCCTTTTTAGCATTTCCAAAAATTTGTATTTTTTCATTTTTTGGGTATTTGTTTAACTCTTCCATTCATTTTTATTTAGAAGCATCTATAGCTTTACTTATAGTTTCTATTATTCTGATACATTAGAACTACTTTGACGTTTATCAAACACTAGCACTACCCTTTTCTATATTTATCATTTTGTTTAAGTTTCTCTTTTAGTGGAAGGTATTATTCATTTACTTTCAATTTTTAGTATTAATAAAATTAAAATTAACATTTTCCTCTGAATACTATTTCGTTGAAATTTTCTGGTTTATAAAGAGCTGTTTCTTTTTCTTTATAATCTTAAAAATTGATTAGTGGAGCATAAATTATATTAAAAAATCATAAGCTTTATGGAGGAAAACCATCAGGAAATAAAGTGAAAATACTTTAGGACTAACGACTTTATTTGTACTGTCAGAAAGTCCCATTGAAAGGAGACCTTTTGACAAAGGTATGAAGGACCAAGAGGAAAGCATATGCATATTTTGCTAAGGCAGATCACAGGTAAAGAGAGCAAATACAAAAACCAAGACCATGGCTAGGGTTGTCCAGGCCAGTCTAAGAAACACAGAGCAGGTCATACGGGCTTCTCGTAGGAACATTTTCCTCACTCTGAGACAATGACTAACATAATCTGACATTTTAAAAGGAAAACTATAAACTGCAGCTACTATTGAGAATTCATTGAATGCAAGATCATGGATGGAGTTACAAAGAGATGAAAATAATGTCTCAAGTCTAAATGCTAATTACTAGTAAAGGCAGGGAGAAGTTGTCTGAGCAAAATAGTGAAGCAGTGTAAATTTGATAAACTCAACAAAGTACCCAAAATGGTGGAAAATATTGTCACTGGCATGGAAAAAAAAATACTGAGAAAGATGTTTGAAATCAGGAAAGACAGGAAGATTTGCTGTTACAGATGACGAAAAAATGTGTGCCATGTTCTGAGAGTGAGTGGATGAGATGTGGTGGGGAAGATCATTCAAGGAGCTCAGAGTTCAGAGTTTTAAGAGATTCATTTGTGCATTGACTAAAATTACCAAGAATTAAACCACAAGGTCTTTAAGAGAAAGAGAGTAACTGAGACAGATGATAACACTTTACAAAGGAAAGGGGACTAGTGTAGGTATTAGGGAATGCCTGCCCCAGAAAGGGCTTAATTGGTTTAGAAAAAAAGAGAAATACTTAGAAATGTAAAGGAAAAGAGAAACTAAGGTAACTAATTCACTTAGTAGGAGAAGTGATGTAACATGAGACGAAGAGAAGAAACAGCCCTCACTTTTAGGGACTGCCTCAGGAAAAAAATGGTTTTTTTTGGTTGGTTGTTTTTCAGTTAAAACAAGAAATTGAAGAAGTACTCAAAAAATATCAGTATATGGACTCAATGCATCCATCAACTGAGGAATGACTAAAGAAACTGTAGGACATAAGCATAGGGAATTCTACTCAGCCCAAAAAAAGAACAAATCCTGTTATTCACAACAAAATGCATGCAACTGGAGATCACAATGTTAGGCAAAGTAATCAGCCACAGAAAGACAAATACCGCATGATCTCACTCAAACGTGGAATCTAAAACAGTTGATTTGATTGCAGGTGAGGGTAGGTTGCCACCAGAGGTTACCAGAAGCCAGAGAGTGTAGTGTGGGAGGTGGGACAAGGAAAGGTTAATCAATGAGTCCCACCTTACAGTGATATAAGAGCAAGAAGTTCCAACATCTATTTCCCAGGAGAGAGATTATAAATAACGATTATGTGCAGTAGATTTCAAAAAGCTAGATGAAAGGGTATTGTAAGTCCTCACCATACAGAGATGATAAATATTTGAAAAGAGAGATACAATTAATCCAGCTTCAATATTACACGATATATACATGTATGGAAATAGCACATCATTCCACTAATGCGAACAAATTATATACATTTATGTGTTGGTTAAAAGATTATATTTTTAAAATTTAAAACATGATTTCAAGATCATATTCACTTTTCACTGAACATTTGATTGAGTCAAATGGTTAAATACAGATGTGTAAGCCATCTGGATTAGTAGGAAAAAAAACCCTTTCAAAAACTGTGATTGAAAGGATCATTAATAAATGAACAAAATGGAAATGGATTCATTACTATTAATTTATGTTTAACTCCACATGAAAAATTGGCAGATTTCAGATCTCATTAATATTATTGAAACAGCTTTGAAAAGAAAATCAGTTTCTCAGGAAATAGTGGAAGACAGGGCTCACTCAATAAAGAAGCAGGCTAGATTAATGAGTTCAATTTATTCAATAAATTCATCCAACCACTCAATATAATGAATTAGCCCTGCATTATACAAAGCCAAAATTTTGTCTCTCTGCACTTCAGACATTTATACTCTTGATTGTACAGTGGCACTGTGAATCAATTCTTTCCATTTATCTGCCCATCAGAAAAGTTTCACTACTGTGGACTCTTCAGAAACCAGATTTGGGGGGCTGGGATTGGTCTTTTCAGTCATTAAGGTTTGCACATAATTCTGAAAAATGGAATACCTGAAATCCTCATAGATGATAACTACCCGATAGTTGAGCAGGTATTTAATAGAAGAACATAGTTGACATTGTGGTAGTATAGAGAAGGACTCAGTGAAAAGGAAGATAAAAATTAAAAGATAAACATAATTTTCTCCTACATTTGCATAAAGACTACCCTGTTGATATTTATAGTAAATCAAAATAAGAGACACTAATATTCAAAAACTAGCATAATAATTGTTAACTTCCATTTAGTCAAGATTATATTCAAACTTGCACCAAACATTTATCTAAAATAAGCATAAAGTTGACTGACTTAATGGGTTTATTGAGATGACTGAAATCTCTTGGTTACAGTAAATGTCAAAGGAAGAATTATATGAAAATATAACTATAGATCTTGATTGCTAATATCACTACTGAATGTGTATTACATTACTGAATATATAAAGAAAATGGATTTTATTTAGAAAAAAATTCATCTTGCAAATACTTAATGGAACTAACATTCTTTTAAGAGTAAACCTCTTCACTCTGTTGGTGATTTCTCTTGCTGTGCAAAAGCTTTTTATAAAGAGATCCCAGCTGTTGATTCTTCATGATATTTCCTGTGTTATTGGGGTTGTGTTCATAAAGTCTTTGCATGCATGTCTTCAAGAGTTCTGCCTATTCTATCTCTCAGCAGATTTAGTGTTTCTGTTTTAATATTTAGATCTTGAATCCATCTTGATTTTAGTTCAGTGCATAGTGAAATAAATAGGTATAGTTTTAATCTTAAGCATTGGGAAAGTCAGTTTTTTCAGAACCATATATTAAAGAGGTTTCCTTTCTTCCAGTGAAGGTGTTTGGCACCTTTGTCAAAGATGCAATGACTTAGTGCCTCTGGAGTTGTTACTCAATCTTCTAATACGTTCCATTGATTCTCAGGTCTGTTTTTGGCCTGTGCCTTACTGGTGGGTTGTTTTGTTTGGTTGGTTGGTTTTTATCAGTAGCTTTGTAGTATAACTTCAGGTTAGGGATTGTGATGCCCCTGCCTTGCCTTTGTTGCCTTTGCTATTCTAGGTATCTTCTGGTTCCAAATGAATTTTAGGATTGTTTTCTCTAATTCTGTGAGACATGGTGTTGGAATTTTGTTTGGGATTGCAGTACATAATTGTAAGTGAAATATACAAGATACACATATATAAATATCACATTGTTTCTCTCCTGTGAGAAACTAAAAGTGTAAGGACCAAAATGTGCAGCAGATTTAGGGAAATACGAAATAAATGTTCAGATGTGAAAGGTAACTAGAAATGGGGAGCAGGGAGGAAAGAAAACAAAAGAAAAACTGATGAGAAAAGAAGGTAAAAATGGAAGCAATGTTTTTGTAAATAAGGGGAGAAGGAAGGGGACTTGAAGGGGGGTAGGAAAATGGGAAAAAAGAAAGAATCAAGTTTTATCATGCACAAGTACAAATTCTCCATAATGACTGTCACGATTATGTATATCTAAAATGTACCAATAAACTTCATAAAGTTTAAAAAAGGAGTAAACCTAAGAATGTCATGACAAGAGATGGTATAATGAGAATTCCCATTATGTTTAAAATAGGCAAAATGCATGGGAGCATTTCTAATAGAACTTTAAAAATATGTAAAAAATAAAAAGAACCCTTATTGAAAAATTCAGAAATATCACAAAGTGGTAAAGCACATAACTTAATCAATGGTTCAATCAATAAATTTGCTACTTTACTGTCTTGAACTATTGGGACAAGTTCATACTTGTTGGCTTAAATGAAAGCTAATTATCAGAATGCTTAAGTCCTACATCAGTGGTGTATAGGTTTGCCCATGGGTGTGACTATAATTTCATAGATGATAAATTGTAAGTGACTGGGTCCATCATGACCGCAGGGTAAATCATTTAAACTTATTGACTCACAGCTCCTCATTTACAAAAAATGTCAATAAAATATCAAAAACACTTTAATGAGTAATGAAGACAATAAAGACTACGATTTTAGGATATTGCTGAGGGTGGCAGGGGTACAGCACTTGCCAAACACAAGTGAGGCCTCATCTGATTCCTGTCTCTGCATGCAAAATTAAAATAAAACATTTTGAGATTCATTGAAGATTTGAGCACATGCAAGAGTAATAATAACTATTGTCAATAAGGTGTTCAAAGCATATTCAACCCTCAAGTCTCCCTAGGCTATTGTTAAAGGCCTAAATGTAATCTTTCAAACTCCAAAAGAACTATGCAGAGCAAAATATTATCCCAACACACCAAAGCAGCATAGAAAACCATCTTTTGTCAAGATCAATAGCAAAGTTAGTATATAGATAGGGCTGCAAACTGGAAATCATGTTTAAAGAAGTAACAGTCAAATCCAACAGAGCCATCTCCAGAGTTCATTCAGAAGCAAAAAATCAAAAATGTCGCTGTGGTTAGGGATGCATCCCCCAAATTCATGTGCTGAAAACTTAATCCCTAGTGCAACAGCACCGGGAGGTGACCTTTTCATGGGTCCCACCTCCCAGTGCTATTACACTAGGGATAAAGTTGTCAGCACATGAACACTGTGGGGATGGGTTTGTTATCTCTCCAGAAAATCTGTTATAGAAGCAAGCTCAGCCTCCAACCTCTGTCTCTCCTCTATCTCTACTCCTCTCCCTCTGCTTTGCCTCCTCTTTCTCTCATCCTTCCACCATAGGAGAACAGAGCTAAGGCATCCTCAGGCGCTGACACCTATACATTGGACTTCGTGGTCTCCAGAACTGTGAGAAATAAATTTCACCTCTTTATAAATTGCCCATCTCCGTGGTATTCTGTTATAATAAGACAAAATAGACTAATACAGGCACTGTATACTTTGTGGAAAGTACAAAGCTGGAGAGAGACCTAGGAATGATAAAGTACAGGCAGAGTCGCCCCAAGAAATAGGAAAGCCCATCCTAAGTGTAGAAATCTAAAGAACACTTTGGAGGCTTGGCACCCCGCGGTGAGGAATTCGCGTGGATGGCGGCAGTACTCTGTTAGGATGCGCTCAGCTTCCTTCCTGTGGCATTTTTTGTGCTCCCACCCCCATCTTGCTCAGTCCAAAACCCAAACCCTGAGAAGCTTTTTCGGAGGGCTTTGTTTACTTGCCTGCAGAGAGACTCAGAGGTGACCCTCAACCAAGGGGTGTGCCGTGTGCAGTATGGCAGTCGCCTTTCCCCGCCCAGGAGCGGACCCTCCTGCAGGTCTGCACGTCCCTGCCGGGTGTCAGGCTTGCTTGGCTCCCTTCCCTTCCCTTCCTGCTTCCTAAACTTCCTCGCCAGATTCTCTTAGGAGCAGTTTTGATATTTTCCTTTTCTAAAAAAATCCAAGCAAAAACTACCAGCTTCTGAGAAATTGAAAGAGAGATTTGAAATGTCCTAAGTTCATGGAAGGAAACAACATCTCCAGGGGCGAATGCTGAGGAATGTCAGGTGAGAAGCGCTCTCCGGAGCCTTGGTGCTGATAGCAAAGAGGGAAGGGAAAACAGCTTCAAGTCCCACGCAGCCAGTAAAGAAGGACGCACTGTAATCGCCCCTCTCCTGATGATTACGATCTTTTAATCGCCAGCTATATTTGACTACGTTACTGTTACTGGGGGACAGAGTCAGGTGTCAGACATTCCAGGCTTGCCCCAGAGCGATCAGCGGCCCCAGGAAAGGTGAATTTCCTCTGCAAAGGGACTCATACCCACGACTTCTTGAAGAAAGAACATAGAGACCCGGCCATCCTCCACAACTTGCAATAGCTGTGAAATATCACGGCGGCGCCGGGTCCCCTGTGAGGACAGTTGGAGCTGTCCCTGCGTCCACACCACAGCTTTGTTTGTCCACCATCCTCAACTACTGCTTTTGCCAGAACTTCCCACAGATGCCCTTCCGAGGGTCACCTTCATAAATATGCTTCCAGCTTAGCTCTACCCCAGAGTCTGTTGTTGCCGCAGTCAGCCTGGACTCAAACCACTCCAGACTTCATCACCCATGCCACACCTGTTACTTGTGACCAAGGATAAAAAGAAAACAATTATCATAAAAATATGTGATGAGAAGAAAGTGGAAAATAACAAATGTCACATATCAGCAGGTAAAAATTCTTCTGTAAGAAATGTGCATAAATCAGAGGGAAAAGGTAGCCATAAAAATTCTCAAATAATAATTTGCATCTACAAAATTCTTTGTGTTAGACTAGGTGTTAAAAATTGAGAATGGGAAGAAAAGAAAACAATAAATTTTAAATAACACAAATACTCTTAGAAATAGTAATGAAACACAAAGATCAATGAAGAAAGCCATACGATACCCAAAATAATAAGAATAAATTGAAAGAAGAATATTAAGGGTAATAAATGAAATAAAGAAGTAAAATGAGTCATTAATTGATACTAAGATAAGAATAGAAAGTGCATCATATGCATAAATTTCATTAAGAAAAAACAAAATCATAGACTGGAACATGTATTTAAATCTGTGTAAAATAATACTGGAAATAAATGAAGAGCTGAAGCTCCACTCAGAAAGTGTCTGTAGTTTTTTGAGGAAATTAAACTGAAGTGGTCGTCTTGGTGCTACAATGCAAGTATAATAGCAAAATGCCTAGGATCTTCATAATAATAATGGGTCATTTATTAAAAGCCAAAGCAGAAAAGTGGGTTAAAGGAGGAGCAAAGGAAGAATCACTTCTGCATCCATCCTTTAGAAAATGAAATGCAAAACAATAATGAAATAAAGGCAAATTACAAAGACACCAAAAATGAAAGTGTGAACCAAAGGCATTGTATTCAACGAAGTTCTGTTTCCAGAATTAATACCTCAGATAAAGAATTTTAAATATGGATTGACCCCAATCATGCCATATTCTTACATAATGTAAAAACTGGCTAGAAAACAAACTACTACTCCAGTGTTGGAGAGGAAACTTTTGCAAAAAGACTAATAATAAACCATCTATATAATTAACAATAGATGTAACACTAAAACAAAGAACTAAAAGGAAAAGAAGTAAACATTGTACAGTCCACTAAAAGGTAATAAAAGATGCAAATAGAAGGTTCGTAGAGAATGGCAAAGAATAATTTCATTACCTGCATTGCTAACAGAATATCAGGTAAAGTTGAAAACATTATGCAGGAAAAAAAAACAATTAATTTGGGGCTCAGAGCATTATATGGGATCTTAATAGAAAGACAACCACTTGACTAAAATTCAAGACACCGATCAAAATGCCCCCAAAAGTGAGAAAGGAGACAAAAAGGGGCAATAAGTAACAATGCAGTGTGCATACATGCATGTGCATATAGAACAAAGCAATTGATTTATTTTTAACACAATAATTCACTATGCATCATTAGTTAGATATATTCTGTTAACTCCAAAACAATCATGAACTAGATTATTGTTGTAATATTGCTTTGGTGGCTCTGGACCTACTGTGCGTGTGTTTTAAAAATTATATAATATTGAATAAATCAGCAAACACCAAGATGTGGGGGAACCTAAGTGATTATTGTGGGAAAAGTAATGATATAAATGCAGAATGCAGAAAGAGAGGAATAAGAAGGCTATGGTTGAACTGACTGAAATGTTACTGTGAACTCCATGAATTTTTTAATACTGTTTTTCTAGATCATTTCACCAAAATGACATAGAAGCCGTACTAGCCCTGTAGCAATGACCACACCTAGTTCTTAGTGGGCTGTAGTATAACTTTCCAAAGAGACTAGAAAATGTCCCTTCAGAGAAATCACAGAATCCAGATGGAGGGTAGGGAAAATGCATATTGTGCCTGAAATGTGTTTTATTAGAAGATAGATAAGTGCGCAAAAACTGATGCAGATATTTCAAATGGGCACAAATTTGCATGTTTAATTCATAAAGAACTTGAACATTTTTTCATCTACTTGTTTTTCACATTTTTCTTTTGAGAAGTATCTATTCATTCTGTTTGCCCATTTTTTATTAAATCATCTATTTGTTGACTTTTAAAATCCATTTTTAAACTTTTTATAGATTCTAGGTATTAGTCCTCTATCAGAATAGCTCACGAAAACCTTTCCTCATTCTACTAGTTGTATTGTCACTCTGTTTACTGTTTCCTTTGCTCTGTGGAAGGTCTTCCATTTAGTTTCTTATTTGTTGATTCTTGGTATTATTTCTTGTGTTATTGAAGTTTTGTTCAGGAAGTTGCGACCTGTACTTAGGAATTCAAACATTTCTCCTATACTATCTTCCAGCAGGTTAGTGTTTCTACTTTTATATCTAAGTTTATGAAGCATTTTGGTTTAAGTTTAGTCAGAATTGGTATTATGAAAAACACAAAAGAACAAGAAGTACTGGTGAGGATATGAGGAGGAAAGAACTTTTCCACATTGGTGGTGGTGATTTAAACTATTACAACCACTATAGAAACCAATATGAAGATTCCTTACAAAACTAAAAATGGAAATTCATTTGATTCAGACACACCTCTCCTGGGTAATATCCTGAAAGAACTACTCTGATGAAACTATAGCAATACATGCATACCCATGTTTCGAGAGGTGCAATTCACACTAGCCAAACTACAGAAGGAGCCTAGGTACTAATCAGTAGATGAATGGATAAAGAAAAAGTAAATATACACAATAGAATTTTCTCAGTCTTAAAGAAGAATAAATTCACACCATTTGTAGAATGATGAATGACTGTTGAGAACATAATGTTACATAAAATGAGTCAGACACAAGAAGTTAAGTAGTGCATGGTTTCCTTCATGTGAGAAACCCAAAATATCAATTTATTAAAGGGTAAAACAATGAAGAGATGTGTTTCTTAGTCATCATTGAAAGCCTAGTCTATAGCTTAGATCAGGAAAGTCAGTTGTGGTAGATTATGAGAACATCCAAAAATCCTTTTGTTCTCTTCTCATGACCTGTGAAAATGCCAACAAAATAAATTCTGTAGATCTGAATATTTATAAAGATAACATGTAGTGATATTATCTTGAGCCATGCCACGGGGCCCAATGTAATCATGAGTTCTTATGAGAGACTGGAGGAAAATCATTGTTAGAAAGAAATGAAAAAATGCTATGGAATATGATAATGTGAATGTATAAGCTGAACAAGAAAAAGCATTACAGTGAAAAATACACTTCATTCATTTTCCTCAAAATAACTCCCATTCCTTCAAACACAGTTATCCCGTTGCTCTTGCTACTTTCTGAAGCAGTTTTCCAAGTGCTCTCTCACGAGTCTCTATAGTTGTTCTGTCCTGGCTATTTTCATGTGCTGAATCAATTCAAAATATTTATCTTTCATGGTCATTTTGACTTTGGGGAAGAGCCACAAGTCTGACAGTGACAGAGCCAGTGAATAAGGTGGATAAGTACACACTGTAAATTTTATCAGTCATCCTTTTCTCTGGCTGACAAGTGGCAGCTGCATTCACTGTATTTTTGATCACACTTGGTAAAGACAATCACAAAGAGGACTGATTCAGAAATTGGCCAGAATCGTGGAACTAAGTGCTCTTGATAGTGTGTCTTTTATTGTAATTTTTAAAATTTCAACATTTAAAAATATTTTAAATTTAAACATTCACTTTATATTTTGATAAAATCACATGTATTGTTGCCTTTGAAGACAAATTGCTTTTTTGCCTCAATACCAAAAAAAAAAATGTCAGGTAGCTCATTCTTCCCCAGTAAAAAGCACTGTAAAAATAATATATATTTGAAGACATATTAATGTCATCTACTAATGAAGATAGTTTTCATTTTTTATTTTCTGGTTGCCCTGTTATTTAGTGAATGTGCCTAAAAATATAATAGGCCACAGGACGTCCTCCTTAACAACCTAGTCATGGTCCTGTGACTATGTCATTGACCGAATGGGTCACTAAGGAATTGTATATAGTATGTACACAACAACATTGAGAACAAAGGAAGAGTCAAAGTTAACTCTAACTTAATGACTTTGCTTTTGTCTGCCTAACTCTTACATGCAGTACTGTAATGTACAACAGCATAAAAATACATTCCTGTACTATGCAGTACAATCAGCAAAGATTGTTGCACTGCATAAACAGGGTGTACTGCACATGAAAAATACATCAAGACTCAATAAACAAGATGCACAGAACTGCGCACAAAAATGATGGGTCATAAGTCAGGACAGTGCACCTTGGTCATAAGTCCAAACAGTCGGTAAGTAGGTACGTTAGGTAAGACATGTCTGTAATACCATTTTCCCTTGATAAAAGTGTTTTGTCCATTTTAGGTCCTTAATTTTCCATGAAAAGTTTGCAAACAGCCTGCTAAAATGGCAATTAGAATAGTAATGGCATGATAATAATTTTAGGGAAACAAGTGCTCTAAATTACTACTTCTACACATGAAAATGGTATATCTGAGAACTTATTTTGGGCTTCTTCAATTTCCCTTAACAATAGTTTGTAATTTTCAATGCGTATTATTACTTTTACTTTTATGAGAGTATTGTTTCTAAACTTAATATACAGTTGATTACTACTTCAGGTTAAACCTGAAGTTTCTTCAAGTAAAGGCTTTAATTTGTATTTTTACACATTTTTTTACAGGTCAATACCTTCTATTTTTTCAAGTTTTAATTCTGATCACTTGTATTGCAAAGAATTTGTCCATTTAATCTAAGTTCTCTAATTTGCTTATACAATATTTTAATAATGTTACCTTACTACAGTTTTACTTTCTATAAAATAATAAGTAGCTTCCCAAATTGAGAATCACACACTTGGTATTGTAATTTAAATATTTTCTCTCTATTTTCATGTGAAGTATCAGTTACAATACTGTTGATTTTACTGATAATTCACATTTTCTTTATATTTCCCAATTATTTGCTCACTTTTACTATTTACATTTTAATTTTTAACTTTACTGTGTCTTTCCTTCTTTTTTTTCTTATTTTCCCATCTGTATTCTCATACAGTAAAAACAACAAATTACATAATATTTATCTTGTTGTGAAAATGTAGATCTGTAAATTTATACCAGTATTTAAGTATCAAATTTTATTTCATTTAGTTAAATATGTTTCCCAACTGTACTTCTCATTATTCTAAAGTGTAATTTTAGTTCGTAGATATTTGATGTTCATCTAGATATATCACTGTTTGATTTCTCATTTAATTCCTTTGTGTTCAGAGAATATATTTTATATTCTTTATTTTTTAATATTGAAACATATTTTATTTTATTTTTAAAGAGAAAACACAACAAAAACAATGCTACAAAATTTCAAAACAAGATAGTAGGACAGTAAAATGGCTAAGACATTGCATATTGATATCATCAAAGTAGTTGCTCATGTTACAAGACATAGGCATGAAAAACTAATCAAACAATATAGGCACAAACCTTTATTTTGAAATACATCTTAAAACCTACCATATGGTACATTTTGTGCACATAAAAGAAAAAAATGTGAATTTTTAGTTGGTTGCATAGTTTTCTAATAATATTAATTAGGTTAAATTGTTTATAATTGTTCTCATGTTCTGTTTAAATTTATTTTTGGCATAATTCTTTCGATTATTCAGAGAATAATCCAATCTTCAATATGTTTGGGAAACTTCTTTTTTTCTCTATAATTTTGTGAAATTAGTCTCATTTACTTACAAACGCTTATCTAATGATGTATAGGTAGTTGTAGCTGTAGGTTTGGTTGGATATATCAATATTTTAACCTTTATTAAATGTTTCCACTTAATCTTCGGTTACTATGGTTTGAATGAATGAGTCTCCTCCAAAATTCATCTTGAAACTCTATCCCTACTCTAACAGGACTGAAGGGGACTTTGGGGAGTGATTAAGTCATAAATGTTTTGTCCTCATAAATGGAATCAGTGTTCATAAACAACCTGGGGTTGCAGGAAACACCCTCTATGAAACACAGTAACAGAAAATATTTTGACCTCAGATATTATGCCTGCTGACACTTGATCTTTGACATGCCACTTCCAAACATGTGAAAAAACAATTTCTGTTGTTTTTAAATTGCCCACTCTGTGGTATTTTGTTATATCTACATGAATAGACTAAGCTGCTAGAAACACTTTGGGTGATTGTTCAATATTCTTGTAGCTACTCAAACTGTCTTTGCTTATGATTTACATGCTATAACTTTTTCCACTAGATTGCTATCAGAGTATCTGTGCTGATATATTGAAAGTGTACCTCTTATTCATTTATTCACACAATTTGCCTTAATCACTGTTATGGTTAAGCTGAATCTACCAAAATATTATATTCCTTTTATTTTCTTTGGCTTTTATTCTTATATTATTTTTTACCTGTTTGGAGTATGAGCAGATTTATAGTTAAATTTATGTCTTCCTAATTAGCATTTAACTAAAAATTCTTGATATTTCATTTAAAATGATTGCTCTAGGGATAGCATTGCCTTAGAACAAAGTTGTAACACATTCTTAAAATATTAAAGGCAAGCTGACAGATCTTTTACACTGTGTCAGTGCTGCTGCTGTTATCACTGAGTCCTCAGCATGACACCGTTCCCCAAGGTGATCAGCCTGCATCCCAGTGGCAGGTTGATTATGTTGGACTGCTTCTTTAATGGGAAGGCCAGTGTTTTGTCTATACTAGAGTAAACACCTGTTACTGGCATGAATTTGCCTTCCCTGTGTAATGTTTTTTATGAAAACTACTATCCACGAATACACAGAATGCCTCATCCATCACTGCGCATTTCTTCTGACCAAGCAACATACTTCATGGCCAAGGATTGTGGCAATGGGCATGTGCTCACTCAATTCACTGGTCTTACCATGCACACCACTAACCAGAAGCAGCAGGATTGATAGAACAGTAAAATGGCCTTTCAAAGACATAAGTACAGTGACACCTAGGTGGCACTACCTAGTAGAACTGGGGCAAGGTTGTCCAGAAGAATGCACTATATATCCTTTGAATCAGCATCACATATATGATACTGTGTCTCCAACAGCCAGGATTCATGGAACCAGGAAGTAAGGTGTAGAAATGGAATTTCTGCTTCCTGTTCCTGCAGCCTTATACTCTGCTGGCCTAGAAGTATGAGTTCCAGAAGGATGGCAGGGAAGGAAGCTCCTCCCAGGAGGCACAACTACAATTCCATTGAAGCAGAAGCTCAGACTTCCCCTCAATCACTACGGATTTCTCATACTTCTGAGTCAAAAGGCTAAAAAGGGAGTTACAGTGTGGATACAGGTGATTGATCCAAACTCCTATGGGGAAATTGGGCTACCATTCCACAATGGAGATAGGAAGAAAATGTTTAGGGTACATGAGGTCTCTTAGAGTGTCTCATTTTATAACTATAACCTATTATTAAGATCAATAGGTAGGCAACTACAACCCCTCTTCAAAAGGTCAGATCAAATAGTAGATAAATGGTGCAGAACCTTTAGGAATAACAGTAGGAATTGCTCCACCAGAAAAAGAACCAAAACCTACTAAAGTGCTTGCTGACAGCCAAGGGCATATAGAATGCATGCTAGAAAATGTGGTTATAAACACCAGGTATGACCATGTGACCAGAAAAGAGGAATCTAATTGTCATAAATATTTATTTCCTATTTTGTTAATGCTTGTATGTATATATATATATATATACACACACACACACATATTAAGCAGATATCTTCATTTCCTTTTTTTTGGTAACATAACATCGATTGACATAATATTGATACCTAAGAATTATCAGATCTGTATTATGTTTAAATTATGGGATGTCTGGAGAAGAGTAAGGATCATCTAAAGAAAAAATGATACCTTCTATGTAGAATGTGTCTCCATTTGTATGAAGGACGGTTATATCATGTTAGTCATAATTATGAAGTTGCTATTATTTTTGGAGATTAACCGTGGTTTAAGAAGGTGTGTCTTGTTATCAAATTGACAAGTGATGGATTGTGACTGTTAGGATGATACGTCAACTGTAATGTGCTAAGAAACAACAGCAGATTAGAAAGCACAGGATGTATCTATGGATGACTGACAGCAACCTGAGGGGGGATGAATGACCCACCCCGAGTGGGTGGCACTAATCAATAGGCTTGTAGCTTGAATAACAGGCTTGCAGCCTAGATGAAATAAAAAGGAAAAGAAATGTTCCTGTTTTAAAGAGGCTCAGCATTCCTAAACAGGTCTGCCCTTTGCTGCCAACGTGTTTGGACGTAGATCTCCCTGCCTCCAGTTTACTCAGCCTGCCGGGGCAGATTCATACCTGCAACCCTGCAGGGAGCATTTAGCTTTCAATGCTTTTTGCTTTGTGATTCCCATCTTCTTGGGAAGAGCAGCTGCTATGATACGATATGTATGGAGTGCTTCTCAGAACCTTAAATTTTTAACTTGATGTCTTTGATGAAACTATTGATTAAAACATTCTATATTTCAAAATGACTAGAAAAAAAAAAGAAGTATGAAATTCCCAAAACATACTGTCACAATTAAAGAGATAGACATGATTATTTGGTTGGGTTATTAACACATACATATACAAAATATGTCTGTGTGTATTTACTGGAGTATCATATCCTATCCTATAATGATATACAACTATTACATCTCAATGAAAAAATTTGGAAAATATTTCTTTATTTTTTTCTGTGCATTCTAGGTTTTAATTACATGTATGATAGACTCTCTGACAGAATGGAATCAATTCCTGTGCCTCTGTACTTTGTGTTTTCAAACTTTTCTTATTGTTCTTCAGCTTTGTTGATTCCTTGTGGCTTATATTCAACTTCGCTCATTTTTCTCCTCTCTTACCACCCCTTCAACCATTAAATCTATCCAGTTAAATTTAACTCAGTAACTTTAGAGTTGAATTCTAGAATTTTCTGTTTGTTAATTTTCTTTTTATATATTCCCTTAACTATTTATATTTATTTATATTTATCTATGAAGTATTTTGTGATGATTTTACATTTTACATTTCTAACAAGTATGGCCATTTCTTTAAATTAAAAAAAAAATTTAACACGTCTCTCTCCCTATCATGACCTTGTGTTTGAAACCTTGAAGCTCTTGTCTTTTAGGTATTCATACAATATGTATTAAGTCATTGTGTTTTGTGCTTATGCCAGTGCTCTGCAGAAGGATAGAACTCTTACTTCTGCCTCAGTGTTTTGGAGCCCATTACCCAAACTCCATTGGTCCCTCCTCCACTCTTCCAAACCTCTGTTAATTACTATTCTCAATTCAGAAGGGCATTTTAAGCTTCCACATAAGTGAGAGCATGTACATTGTTTTTCTTTTTTGGCCTGATGTAGTCCACTTAACATGAGGCACTCTGATTCCAGAAAATTTTGCTAAAATGACAAGATAGCACTCTCCTGGTATAAACAGTATTCCACTGAGTGTGGTAACTGCATTTTATCTATTCATCCACTCATGGATAACTTGGCTTATCCCATATCTTCATTATTGTGAATCGTATAAAATAAACATGAATGTACACATTTTTTTTTTTGGTATACTGATTTTGCTTACTTTGGACATATACCTGGAAGAGGGATAGCTGGGTTATATGGCAGATTTTTTGAAAACTGAAAATATTGTCTATCATATTTACATTTTTCTG
Organism: Dasyprocta punctata; assembly: GCA_004363535.1. Classification (NCBI taxonomy): domain Eukaryota; kingdom Metazoa; phylum Chordata; class Mammalia; order Rodentia; family Dasyproctidae; genus Dasyprocta; species Dasyprocta punctata. Next base: position 3,564 of record RJWM01013145.1, on the reverse strand, counting down.
ATTAGGCTTCCTATTTTGAAAAATATTTAAGGTTAAATGTTCATTACAACTTTGAGATTTATCATGGGACTTAAAATCTTTATTTCAAAATTTCAACCTCTGGACAATGTTGAAGTTGATTTCATTTAACTATATATTCAGTTAGGAACATACCCCAATTTACTGATCCTCTTTATTTTAGGCAATGTATTTCAATGAAAAGTATGAGGTATGAGTTGTGTAGAAGATGGGTTACCCAATTCCCTTCTCTTATCATTTTCAAGATACTTTACAACTCATTAAATTATAAGGAATTCATGGAACTGAAAATTCTTCCTGGTCTGCTAAAAGTTCAATTGACTTCCCTCCATCTGTGGAGAAAAATCAGTTTTCTCCTATTTGAACATTCATTTCAGTATTTCTGATATACCTTTTGAATCAGTCACAGTATCTGTCTGGTCTAATAAATGAATAAAATAAAATCTCATATTCATTTGAATGTCTGTGAGACTCATGATTTTACCTTTTTGGGGAAATTATCTTTTGATAGTTACTTAGATGTCACGACTCTGAAGATTTGAAATCTCAGATATTGCTATCATTTGCTGCAAGTAATATGTATTTTGTTTTTGCAGGCAACTAATGAGGATGACCGCAAAATGCAAATTGTTTTGTGGACCGTGACTCTCACTTCAGGCCAGATGTGGTATCTTCGCGTGAATAGCTGAGTCTGCACATGCTTCGAGCCTCAGCCAGAGATGCCGCCAGACCGTAATCTAAGAACCCACCCCTGACCTTTGTAGAGGAGACACAAGATGAACGTTGTATAGTTATAGTTTGATGTTCTAGATACCTGACCTTATTTTCAACATGGCTGAGCTACACTGACTTAACTGTGGCTCCTGAGCCTGAAGACTCTGGTCTTCATGCTTCTCTGTGCTCCCAACAGCTAGGTGAGCTCATTACTCCAGTCCCTCGGGTGGAAGCAACCACCGAGAGCTTTAACTGGAGCTGTCCTCAGAGCCAGGCTCACCCGCTGTCTGCTTTTCTCCATTCCCCTGTGTCTCCGGTGGATCTCTGGGGTCCAGGTCTTACCATTGCCCTCTGGGACAGCCTCACTGCTTCTGGATGTTACTTAGCTGCTAGGAGAAGAGCCAATCTGAGCATAGGAAAGTTTTGAAAAATATACATAAATTTCTTATACAAATAAGCAGTACACAGTTGAGTCACTTTCATTGTAACTATACATTTACATGTATTTGGGACATGCACATTTCATATGCGATATGTCTACCCTCCCAGTAGAGACGCAGGATGATATTTGATAAAAGTCTAATCTTTACAGTATAAGAAAGCTAAGAACATTTTACATTGGTCTTTGAATTGGCAGTAGTATTAAACAGTGCCTCGGGAAATTAAGCAGGCAAAATTTGAGCCACTTTTAAACTGCTGATCATTGTCTTACAGGAAAAGATGAAAGAAAATAAACTAGTGATAATAGTGATTAAGAATGGTTATGAATGACACTTCACTTATAAAAATAGACTTGATTTTTCATGAACTGCTCTACTGTATTTGCGTACTTTTGTAATCGGCCTCTTCAAAATGCTTGCCTTTCCCTCTGACCACATCTTACCCTACCCCCTTGCCTTCACGGCTTTGTATTTGTCCCCGCAGTGGGACATTGCACTCAGCCCTCACAGGCTCCTGATTTCCATGAGGCAACAAAACACAGTCTGTTGCTGTGGCAGTGATCAGCGTCTTGCAGCAGGAGTCACTGTGATTACAGGTCTCCGGGACTGGGCTCTCTTTTTCTTTCAATCAATTTTCAGAGATCCCTTTTGTTCTTCCACACACTCTAAATTCAGTATTTAATGTGCTTTGATTAAGGTTTCAAAGTTTAACCACTGTAGTGATGGGTTAAGTGCCAGGGCTTTAATTTGTATTTTTTTCCTTTAATTGTATTTTTCTGCATATGTGAATGCTTCACTGAGTGATGATAAACTGGGTAGTTCTAACACTGAAAAAGGACATAAATCAGTCTAGTATTAAAAATGTGTACATTTCATGCTTTTTTTACATTTGAGCTAAATTATAGGTTTTCAATCTTAGTTGTATAAAATGAATGTGTTGATCAAAAATGCAAGTCATGACTCCAATTTATTGTATCATTTAGGACAACAATATCATTCTGTCACACACCAAGCATGAACTATCAATGTATAAACTTGTATTTATTTGATAAATTTCAATCAAACATATAGTTGGAAAGATTTAATATATTTATAGTTAAAAGCACATGTTCTGTTTAAATTATACCTTAATTGCTAGATAGAACCAGAAGTGAAAAGCCCTTTACTGAAAGAGACAGATGATAGATAGAGATAGATAAATGTAGATATAACACAGATATATTTAGTTACTGAAAATACAAAGTCATTATACAATTTTTCAGCTCTCTTACAGGCCACAAATTAAAGTCCAAATAAGAGTGATCTGTGATTTCATTAACGTAATAGAACACATGCCAGTATTTTTTCATGGAAAGGAAATCATCATATAGCTAACATACTATGAATTTCCTAATTACTGAAAACTCATTTTAAATTTTTCAAATAATATTTCGGTCAGTATTTTGCAACAAGGCTAACAGTCTGTGAAATGCAAATTTGTTAACCTTTCCCACATACATAAGAGGTTTTATTAGACAAAGCTGAAGAATAAATTAACAGTCACTGATAAGGGACATCACACAAGTACCCATGATTCTCCCACTCTGATTCAATCTTGGATTCAATTAAATGTCACCTGGTAATTTGGGTTTCTATTTAAAGCCTAGACTTTATTATACAAATCAAATTATTTTCTTTCTCCAAAATAACAAGAATATCCTAGTTTTAAGTGCTATTTAAAATTCACTAGATAAGAAAACCAATTTTAAACACTATTTTCCAGCATTGTACATCTAAATCGCCTTTTGACAACTGTTACTATATAAAGCAAGATATATATGTATAGTTTCAAAAATCATGAGTATGGTAGATTAATATCAGGCCTTCATTTATTAGTCCCCAAATTTGTATAGTATCAAGTAAATCTAAAGGGCTGAACTCTATTTATAAAAGAAGTCTATAGATTTCACAAAGAAGTAAAAAGTGTATTTATCTTTCACACTATGCTACCAAGCAATATACTTTTTAAGCTTACGAGTATTAAATATTACAAGTTTAGGGATTCACAGCAAAAATACACATTTGCGTGTTCATTGCCTTTTCAAATTCATTCTTTATTTTTCTTCAATCTTTACTTTTCATTAGTAGATACTTGTAGTAGGTAAAGACCACATTCCACGTGGGGAATTGGCATAGTACACATACATAACGCATCTCCGTTCTCCCTTTATCCTCTTCCATCGCCTGACTCTTCCCTTCCTCCAACTCTTGGTCCCCTGTTCATTTGCAAAAGTTCTATCAAATCTTAGTCATAATTTTTTTCTGTGTGTGATGTGAGAAACGAACCCAGGGCCTTGTTCATGCAAAACAAGCACTCTACCACTGAGCCACATCCTCAACCCTCACACCTGAA
>RJWM01013144.1:0-54333 GCA_004363535.1 Dasyprocta punctata | reverse complement strand
AGGGTACAAATGGTATAGAAAGGAATGGGACAAAAACAAGTCCAAAATCTAGCAGGGCAAATATTAAGTTCCGTAGATCCATGTCCAGCCTTCAAAAGAGGTTAGATCCAAAGGGCTTCAGAGGCTCTGCCCCTATGGCCCTGAAGATGGTTGTAGATCCTATGGTTTCTCTTTTGGGCTAATTTTGCTCACTTCTCACAGCTTTCCTCAGACAATCCATATTCCTGGTTTCTTCAATCTTCTGAAGTCTCCATAGCACCTTCAGCTTCACACTCAGTCAGCTTCACAAACTGCCTTCTCAGGAGCACACTGCCTGTCCACTCAGGCCTTTTGAAATCTGAGTGGAAGGCTTCATGACCCCACAACTCTTACAGTCTTCATGCACTTAAAACCAGCACCATATGGCTGATGCCAAAATCTGACACCAGCTGGTACAGTAGCCAGGCTTCCTTGTCTTTTGGCTGTAGAGTTTGAGTGCCTGGATCACTGAGCACTCTGAATCCAATTCTGAGAAACAAATTTTCTAGACTGCTGCCATTTTGGAACTTGGTGTTCTGGTGCTGTCTTCTCAAAGCAGTCTGTCACCTTTTGAATCTTGAGGCTGCAAAGAGTGGAGTCCTAATGTTTCTTGTGATGTCTTCTGGTCACCATTACTATTATCTTGTTCCATTTTCTTGCTCCCACCAGCCAAGTTCTCCTGTGCTCTGTTTTTGAAGTCCACAGCTTTACTAGAGCTTCCTGTCTAGCCAAACTCAAAATGTTTTAAATCATTCTTCTGGGATATTTGGTCTTGTTTCTCAACATAGATCTTTCTAAAAACTCCCAACAGTACCCATGTCACTGCCACAACATTAGACGGTCTTCAAATTTCTTTCACAAGATTAATTAGTCCACTTTTTAGGTATATAATATTCAACTTTGAAAGATCACATATAGTCAAACAATATAATTTCAATTATATGAAATCTAAAAAACTTTTAAAAGTATACCGGAAAGTAGTATCTCTTAACTTTGCTACCATTTTTGTCATATTTCGCCTTCCCTGGTACATGTGTGATTCCAATTCTGCACTTTTAGTCTCCCTTAGTGGTAGATTTCTGGTACATGTTACATGGCATATCTGCTGACTCCATGGTAACACCCAGAGATGGTTCTTCAAATCTTGGCCTTCTCACAACTTTAGGGGACCTGGTATTCCTTGGTATTGGAGATGGGGTTTTATCTGTGATCCTTCTCTCTCCAACAGTAACTGATTTCTAGTGGTCATGTTGCAAAACAATTTCTCATTTCACACTAAAGAGAATAGAATATGAGGTAGGTGGAACGTTGTGAGTTCAATGCCAGCTTGGGCTACCATGCGAGCGCAAGGCCGGCCTGAGCTGCATAGTGTGACACTGCCTCAAAAAACTAGGGCCGGGAGTTTGGCTCAGTGGCCTAAGTGCCTGTCTGACAGGTGTGAGGTTGTGAGTTCAATCCCCTGTGCTGAAAAAAAAATAGAGAGAGAGAATAGAATATTTTCTTTCTCTTCAGCCTCAATAGGTCTTCACTAGCCCCATGAGGGAATTAAGAATTTGTGCTCTTTCCTTAATGGAGTAGGACTTTATTCTTTTTTAGAAAAGTGGCCCAAAAGACTTTGCACCCATGGAGAAGGATGGATTCATCTCCAGCTGAAGACACATTTGGTCTTGAAAAGAATATTTATTCTCCAAATTGAGACCTTAAACATTAACATTCTCCCTCTCTGGAATCTGTCCACACCCATAGTTCTCCAGTCTCCATAGTACAATGCCTTTTTTCATGGACAAACACCTTCTGTAGCATATTCCTTTGTCAGCTGCTTCAGGCTCCCAGAGCTGACTGCACTTCTCTCTCAGAGATCAATGTGTTTTCTCCTGAGAGGCGTTCTCCTTTGCACCCTTGGTTCTGAGCTCAGTCCAGAAAGTCACTTCTTTGTCTTTCAGCCTCTGAGATGCCTGGGTAGTGGCAACAACCTGCAAATACCCTACCTCCCAGTCATACTCTGGTCAAAGGGGTAAATTCTTGTATTAGAAAATGCCCCCTCCCAGTGAATATATGTCAGTTTCTTAGTTGCCCAGGTATTAGTTCCTGTTGCAGTTCCTGTTGCTTCCTTCTCCTAGAAATGGTTGGTCACTATGATGCATAGCTGGTCACTGTGATGCATATTGTAAGAACCAATCCTCAACTGACAAGCCATTCTGCCTCTGTACTTCCTGCTTACTTATCTCATACAAGCCCTAGACCAGCAGAGACCAGGGCTTAATATTTTGGGAATGATCCCAATCAGTGCCCATTGACATAAATAAATCTGCCTCCAAATTCTGGGTGTTATTTCAGTGTTTATGCTTGCCATTGCACTCATAATTGGGGCTCCTGGGAAAAGAATCAAAGAACAATTAAATGAAGTTTCCATGTGGTCACCATATTTCTCTGAAATTTGCGGGAATTTTTGGTTTATTCTACAATAGGGCCATATACCTTCAGGGACAGGGAGTTTTCCATCTCCTTGGTAGCTTGTCAGTCTTTAGAGAGATCTTGTTATGTTTTGGATCTGAAATGTTCCCTAAACAGTCATGTGTTGAAAGCTTGATCCCTATCCATGGTGCACTGAAAATGAGTATAGTTGGAAGAAAAAGGTTCTTGAAGATCTGCTCTGGAAATATATATTAGGTCCCTTGCTACTTTGTTTTTCTCTGTCCTGGCTGCAGTGAGGTGTCCTACTTCATCACATGTTCCCTGCCACAAATTTCAGCCTCATCACAGTCATAATATAATGGATAAGTTGGCCAGAGAAGACACCTCTGAGACTATCAGCTAAAATAAACCTTTCCTTCTTTTGGTTGGCCTAAAGTATTTTGTCCAAGTCATGGAAATCTGACACAGAACACTCTTTGCGAGAAGAAAGGCCCTTGCTGTCACTATATCTAGTGATATAATTTAGAAGCCTGTGACTTGGTTAGTAGGAGGAATTTGGAAATGTTTGGAGAAATAGGCAAGAGAAAGCTTATTATGTTGTAAGTGGGGCTTAATGGGTGTTTCAGGTGAGAGGTCAGTAGGTCAAAATGCTGAAATGAATGTGGAAAATAAAGACTGTGCCCCCTGACTTGACTTTGAAAAAAAGTTCCTGGGACCTCCCGTGCCCCGCTTCAGATGGGAATAAGGAGTCTATCAAGAGTTGGATTAGAGGCCATTCTTGTTACATTCTGGTGAAAAACTTGTTCACTTTTTGCCCTTTTCCTGAGATTTTGTGTGAAGTTGAATTTAAAGGTGACAGGCTAATAAATATGATGGTGGAAATTTCAAGACAGCACAGGATTAATGAAACTTAAGGCTATTTTTAGCCAGGATTAGAGTAAGAATCAGGAAAAGAAAAGTGGAATGGAAAGATTTGAAAGGTGGCGGTTTTATCAGAATAGGAGGGTGTTTAAAGTTGTAACTGAGGAGGGAGTAGCTGTTAAAGAGACTAGCACTATTAAAAAAAAATTCAGCATTTTCGCTTGGAAAATGGAAGGTTGCCTTGAGGGGCTCTGGGAACCTGCAAGACCTTCTTGATTCACAAGCTCAGATAAGTAAAAGGGCAAACTTATTTCAATGACTTGACTTTGAAAAAAAGTTCCTGGGACCTCCTGCTCCCAAAAGTGGCCTAAGAAATTGTTTCCTATTGTAATCCCAAATAATGAGTATGGTAATCCAAGTACTGTAATCCTTTCTCTAATCTTCCTCACAATCCAAGAAGTTATATTTATAATCCCACTGAGATGCTATTGGAATCCCGGCAAGTTAATTCCAATCTACCACCTCCAATGCAACCCACGGTGAGAGTAAAGACACCAAGACATATTCAAAGTTAAGAGCAACCAAGGGGTCTTGAGTCCAATCCTTGTGAGGATGTGCAGACAAAGGCCTTGATCCTCAGCCTCTCCCAGAATTTATTATCTCATGAAGAAGCAAGTGGCTTGAGGATGAGTGACAGTGAGTATGGTGGGAACTATGTGAATAACTTGAGCTGGTTAGCCAGGTAGTGAAAAAGGCAACTCTGCAAAATGCAGAGATAAAGATATGCAGACGGATCAATTTGTACAACCCAATCAAGGTAGCAACTGAATTGTTTTAGGAGGCTGCCGCTTCAGTTTCTGATATGTAAACTTTATGCACTAGGGACTCATAGTCTCTTTATCCAGGCTCATCCCCAGTTGACATTCCTGGAGCTCACTGTCCCTACCATCCTGCTGGGCTTTATATATTTTACAGAGATCACTACACGAGGAAACAGGACACTGTTTGATGGCTTTAGAGATTACATACCAGTACCTCAGCTAGCCTTATTTGCAATGCTTAGAGGCAATTGAAGAGAGAAGGAAATACAATAGTCAGTTCTGTATATATCAATATAAGGAAATAAGTCTCGATATAATCAAAGTTGCAGCAATTGTTCTGCATTCAAGGGGAGCCACTCAAATTGTCTCCCACAGTTTCCCTGGGATTTATTTCCACCTATAAAGCCATTCAGACTCTCAGAGGGTACTACAGCTCTGGCCCTACAACTACACCTCAGACCAGTGGCAGACCTTGTCCATATTATGCTGACTGTTTAGGCTTGGTTAAATAATGAGTTATGGAGTCGTGGAGGCTTCCAGTGATATTTCAAAGGAAAGTCTGGGAGACAGGAGTGTATATACCAGGGTCACAGTCCCTATATGCAGTCCCTGAAAGGGAATATGAAACTATGAGGGTAAAGCAGAAGCCACAGTAGAGATCCCAGGATGTTAGAGATGCTAAGAATGTGGAAGGTCGGCCCAAGAAAGTCAGAGAAGTTAAGTCAGCCAGTATGCCTGCACGAGAGAGGGAGGGAGAGAGAGAGAGAGAGAGAGAGAGAGAGAGAGAGAGAGAGAGAGAGAGAGAGAGAATCATGTGGACAGCAACCATACAGACACAGCTACTGAAACCACCTGGACCCCACAGGTTACTACTAGTGCCCAGGGTATGAAAATGGTGCTTTAAGAGTTAATGTTTGCCCTGTTAAGATTTTTCTTGCTTGCTTCACTTCCTGCTTGATATTTTCTAATCCTCTCTTTTGAAATGGGAATGTTTACGCAGAGCAATTGGGTAAGTACCAACCTTGAAAGTAGATAATTTGTTGCTTAATTTACACAGGTGCTCACAGGTAAGAGTTACCTTGAGTTTCAGAGTCTTTCAACTTGGACTTTTGGCCAGTTTTGAAACTACTAAAATTATGGGAAATCTTGAAGATGGAGAGAATGCATTTTGAAATGTGAGCTAGACACCAGCCTTTTGGAGCCAGAAAGAAATGTTATGATTTATGTCATAAGTATTCACAAAAATTCATCTGTTGAAGACTAGATCCCAAGTCAATGGTGCTTTTGGGAGATAGATTATACCTAGTTGGGAAGAGTAGTTGGAAGGAGTAGGTCATTGAGGGTATGCCTTTGAAAGTATGTTGGGATCATAGCACCTTCATCTTTCTGTGCATTCTGGCTTCTATAAAACAAGCAACAACACTGTATTTCATGCCATGGTGATCTACTACAGTCTCAAGTGACTAGAATCAAATGACCTTGGATTGCAGCTCCAAAACTATGGCCCACAATAAACTCTTCCTCCCTAAAATTAATTTATCCCAGGTATTTTCTAACCACAACAGAATTATTACTAAGGCAGATCTCATTTTCAGATCAGTAAATCCATAGGGTCAGGGGTTTGATAATTGAAGCTTCAAAAGTTTTCCTTTCCCAGAAGATATGACCAATCACATATCACCCTGTTCCAGCCTCAACTGTTGTGTGCAAATCTCGCCCAGAATTTCATCACCATCTTGCTGAGACTGATCTTTTTTTCAGAGAACCACCCACGCAGAAGATGAAAAAAAAAATGCTTTTGTACTCACAGAAATGCTTTTGATGGGCCCACAGCAGTAGCAACACTTAAGAGTGTGGTAGAAAAGAAGAACCTTGGATTTTATTCTGCATCTACTGAGTCAAATTTTGCATTGTTAGATGACTGTGGTTGCTTGGGGCATACATTCAGTTTGTGAATGACTGTTATGACTTAACAATGGGTATATAGTGCACCTGTAAGCTTGCTTTCATGGCCTCTTGTGCCTCAGGATCAAAATGCCAAACAGAGGGCTTCCTTTGCCTGCCAAGATTTCAGGCTTCTAGTCTTTTTTCAATATGCTGCACACACCTGTATTTTCATAGAGTGAAAAAATAATAAAACTGCAAAGATTCTAAGGATTCACCAAACAGGAAGTTACCAGAGGTACCTTCATAAATAGACATCATGTATCATAAATGACCATTAGATGGATCATACACTACATGCAACCACTGAGAGGGTGTTGAAGATATTTGTGAAAGATTATCATTAAATATTATATTATTAAGTATACATAAAATATGTGAGCTTTACAGATATAGCTACGTAGACAGCTGGATGAACATATATGACATTATACATAACCACAGTTGATCTCTCACTCATTCACATTATGATGTACTCTTGTGAGTGTGAAATCAAGCAGTAGCCCTACAGGTAACCTACTTCTTCTCTTATTGATATCACACTTCAGAACTCTAAAAGTGACTACGGCTGTGGTGCATGACACATCTTCCTTCTTGCATGTTAGGTCAGGGGAAAGGTTGGTTCTGCCCAATATACTTCAATCCTGTCTTAGGAAATCAGGACAAAAAAAAAAAATTTGCTCAAGGCTACCAAATAGAGACTGGTATCTGGGCTTCATAAATCAAGGCAGCAAAGCACAATTACCTTTTAAAAATTGGGGCACCAAATCTGAGATCTCATCTCCATGGTCTCCAAATAGTGCTTTATGTTTCATGTGAGGCTTGGGCGACACTGGAATTCATACATGTAGGCAGGGGCTCCAGTATCTGAGAAGACATGGGTCATGTACAGTTAATGCTACTAGATACAAATCTGGATACTATCAATGTCCTTCACCTTGCAGGAAACCACTAGTTATCAGTGCAGAAGTGAAATAGCATTACAGGAAAGCCTTTGACTTGCTTAGGGCTGCATAGCTAATTGAAGTGAAAATAAGATTTGAACCAGAAGTTTACTGATGTCTTAGTTACTTTTCACTCGTTGCTGGGACAAAACACCCGACACCCAAAATTAGGGAAGGAAAGGTTTATTTCTTATAGTTCTTGGAGGTTTCAGTCCATATTCAGTTGGTTCCAAGGCACACCAGGGCAACACTTCAAGGCAGCAGCCAGAGCAAAGAGGGGCAAGAGCAAGCTTCTTTTTCTCCCTCATATTGTACACAGGACACCCCTCCTCCACTACAGGGTGGGTGTAGCATTCACAAATCTCCTTGCCTTCCTTTGCACGGGATGAGGATATTTACAAAGTAGGCTTTCAGTTAAACTTTTGACCTTCTCAAATTGACACAATGAACAGGTAACTGTGGTCTACACCCCAGGCTGTCAAGCTGCTGAGTTACTTAATTAAGCTTCTAGACTTCTCAAATTGACACAATATATAAACCATAACTACTGATAACATGAATAAATGCAGTGCATGCAATTAACAGACTGGAATTATTTCACTGATAACACATTAGTGTTTATTCATTAAAAAAATCTACATCCTAACACATATCTGTTCAGCTACATTTTGAGCCTTTCCAGGGTTTCTGTCACCCATTTAGAGAAGAGTAAGGTGATTCCAAGTTCCTTTTCTGAACAGGTGAATATTCAAATACAAACACAAGCAGGGAGGGAACAATCTACCTCCTCATGAATTTCAGCAAAACACAATACTCAGGGTTTCATGTTTCAGTCACTTCACATATCCTGTTTCTGCTTGGGCAAGTGTGTTAAGGTATTAATGTGGTAAAGTGGTGCCACAAAAGAGAAATGCTGAGGAACTTTTCCCTGATCTCTCTGCTTTCTTCTGTTGTGCTTACTCTCTCTGAAAGTTCCCCAGTCCATGACCCAAGATGCTGTTTTTACTGCTAATTGGATCATTAGAGAACCATTCCCTGCTCCTTCAAGACTAACAATGGTCCCACATTCCTGGACCTCAACATTCTGCATTTGTTGTAAGGTTTACAGATAAATCATATTGAGGGAAGCAGTCATAAGTTAGGCTGGTGGTGAAATTTTTATACTTTTAGCTACTTGCTTAGAATGAGAAATACAAAAAATACAGGAAAAAAAATGAAAATGAAAAAAAATCATAATTCCACTGCTCTGAAAAAGTCTCTTTTGATATTTTAGCATAGATCACTTTCATGTATGTACAATTAGGAAAATTATATGCAAGCTACTTTGTAACATACCATTATCATTACTTTATATCATTAGCTATTCACCTACGAAATTGCTTAGCAATATAGGTCAACCCAACATGAGGATGAAGAGAAATGTATTAATCACCTCCCTCAGCCTGATTCTCTTCACCCTTGGTTCATCAAGAAGCATTATTTGAAATATTTCTGTGATTCTATAATCCATTTATTAAATAGTTTCTCCAAGATCAAGAGGAACTTGGTGAAAGGACAGTTTAACCTTACTCCATCAATTGTTTTAGAAAGAAATTAAGGATCTAAATATTTTCAAAAGATTGTCAATGAGAGAATTGATTTTAGGCACAGTATTTTTTGTTTTAACTTTTTGTCTAAAATTACTTTAATTTATAAAATTCCATAATCAAAATATAAGTATTCAAAGGAAAGTGAGTCACAGATTTGAGAAATTACAATTGGTAACAAACAAGAAACACAAAGGGAAGCTATAGTACAAAACAATTAATTTTGTAATTATAAAAATGGCATGGGATTGAAACAAAAAGAGACATGGATAAATATAGCAGAACTGATGATACAGAAACCTCCCCAGATATATACAACTATTCTATCTTTGACAAAAGTTCCAAAGGCATATGTTAGAGGAAAGACAGCCTATTCAACAAGTTGTGCTGGGAAAACTGGTTATCTGTTTGTAGAAGAATGAAACTGGGCCCTTATTTGTCACCATATATACTAAATTAAAATCAAAATGGATCAAAGATCTAAACATTAACACAGAAACATTAAACTTTCTGAAAGACAAAATAGATAAAACACGTGAAGACATATGAGTATAAAATTTCAAAACTAGAAATACAAAATAAAACTGAAGCAGCTTTGTGTGTCAGATGACAGTTATACCAGCTTGGGTAACTTAGCAAGGCCCTGTCTCAAAAGAATAGTGACAAGTAATAAATAAATAAATAAGAAGGCCTGCGTATTTAGCCTAGTCTTCCATCATTCAGATTCTCGTACAGTGGATTTTGGAGCACTGGAGGGAATCTTTATTAGTTAAGATTTAAAGTACAATGTAATTGTTCCCAAAGAGATTATTTCTGAAAATAAAATGCTTATTGTATGAAGATTAAAATAAGCTTATAAATAAAATACAGTTATTCTTAAAAGGAAAGGATTTCCTAAAAAAACCTCAATCACACAGGAAATAGCAGCAAGATTCAACAAACTTGTGACTATACAGTGCATAGTCTTAACCACTGTGCTGTAGTGCTAAACATCATTGGTAAACCAAAGTTATCAGCATGCTAAGTACACACTTCATTGGCCTATAGGAGTAGCCTCTGGTGCAGCCTCTCTCTTTGGGTGGACTCCTCTATATGCACCTGTTAAAGTACCAGTTATTCCTGCTTTTCCCACCTTGACTCTCCAGGCTTCCAGGAAATCGTAGAGTAAAACCAACATAGGGCAAGGCTATCCTCAGGGCAGTGCAGTGAGGAGGCAGTTAAGCTTTTACCACATTCACTATCTCTTTTATAAACAGTTCTAGGAAAGACTCTGAGGCTCTAGAGAAGTGATGCCAAACCTTTTAGAGCTTTCAATGATACAAACAGACTGCTGCGACATAGGTGCCGTACGTCTGCCACCACAGATCTAGCTGGTGTGGAAGTTAGAAGACTAAAATACAAAAGTGTTTTCTACCTTAAGAAAACAAGGAATACATTTCAGTTATGAGCCACTGATTATCTTTGCGTAGCCAACCCTGACAAATGCAGAGAGTTTGCATTGTCAACTTCTTTGATAACTTATAATCAATGACATATGGACTTTGTAATTTTGGTCTCTGTTCTCTCCTCTGAGCACATGTTCACACATTCACACAAATTCATTCACTGAATTCTGAACCAGAATAGTATTGCTCTCAGTAGCTGCCCTTTCTCCTTGGGCTGTACAACTTCATTGCTTTCAGATGATTTTCAACTCCTAGGATTAACCTGCAGGCATTTATATATTTCAGTCTAGAATTTCAAGGAATTCACAATCTCCCATTCCTTGAGTATTTTTCAATAGAGGACATATTGAGTTGGTGTATAACAGCTTCAGATCCCAACCAGCATGGTAGCACATGCCTGTAATCCTAGCATTTGGGAGGCTGAAGTAGGAGGATTTCTGTGTATTTGAGGCCAGCCTGGAATACATAGTGACCTCAAGGCCAGTCTGACTATTGAGTGAGATCCTGTCTCAAGCAAAACAAAACAAAACAAAACAAAACAAATCAAAACAAAACAAAGCAAAACAACCCCAGGTCCCTTACCATTCTGGTGGTCTAACTTTGAAGCACATATTCTTTTCCTACAGTTTTCTGGTATCAAGTTCCAGTCACCCACAGTGGTAATTCCTTCCATAATGAACACATTGTGGCTAATTTCTTTTCTCAACCCCACATTCTTACTCCCATCACTGTTTCATACATCTCCCAAAATAAACTAGTAGCACTTGAATCTTAGATTTAGGTTAGTTTCTAGTAGAACCTAACATAAGAAAAAAGATCCTTAGTTCTTTAGTTAAATAATCTATATGCCCCCTAATGGATTGAATTGAGTATTCCAGACATCACATGTTGAATCTCTTACCCCCAGTACCTCAAAATGTGGCCATGTATTTGCCAACAGGGCCTTCAAAGAGGTGATTGCTCTACACTTAAGCTAGTAGCATGGACAGTAACCCAGTTTGATTGGTATACTCAGAAGAAGAGGAAGTGTGGCATAGCTAGAGAAACAAGGCATGCGTCCATAAGGACACATGATTTGAAGTAAGAAGAGGACAGCTGGAAGCCAAGGAAAGAGTCATCAAAGAAAACCAAATCTGCTAGCACTTTGCACTTGGACTTTCGGCATCCAGAACCATAAGAAAATAAATCCCTGTTGTTTAGGCCACACAGTTTATGATATACTGCTATGGCAGCCCAAGTCAACTAGTTTATAAACTCAACGCCATGCATTTCTTCTTGACCCGAGGAAACTAAGGGCCAGAGATGATTGAACATTGCCCAAGGTCACACAGCACCTCAATGTCAAAGTTAAAATAAAAACTAGAAGCTTTGAACTTTTATTCTATCATGGCTGACAGCTGCTTCTGATGCTTAATACATCAGGGAGGTGCTCTGACCACCAGCCTTATTTCAAGCACAAATGCCTCCACTTAGTTTATCATTACACTGTGAGTACGTTGGCCCAGATGGAGGAGTGGAGGGGAGAAACATTAGGAAAGACCACATAAGGCAGCAGGTCCAGGGGGAGGTAAGTTCTGCTTTCCCAAGGTGATATGGAAAATCTTTTCTTGTCCATAGAAAGCTAATATTCACAAGTTTTAGCCAATTAGTAGCCATAAAGGGCAAGTGGATCACAAAGAATCTCATGAGTTCTTGCCAAAGATGATAAATTTTTACTGAAATGATGCGTTCTGGAGGACCCAGGAAATAGAAGGATGTTCAGAAGCACTCATGGCAGCTACTGGGAAGTCTGGTGAGCGAGAGCTCTGTGATGAAGGAGAGGACTTTGTCACAACAGCAGTCCTCAGAGTAATTGATTCTTCCAGAGTTATACTTGGGCTTCTACTCCTCTCTTACATTTATCCAGATCATAAAGATCACTCTATTAAAGACTCCCTACCTCCATTCTTAAGAGACAATCTGGCTGGTCTTCCTAGGTAGACAATAAGAATATTTCCTAGCACATAACACACAGTAACACTTACATCCCTGTTAACCATACTGACTCAACCACAGCCTGCTGGACTTTGAAACCTTGCAAATAGCCCAGGCTCTTGGCCTATGAAAAGTGCATACTGCTATCTTAGCAAAACATGTTCCTAGTGGATGAATGAATTATTCTCCCAATTCACTGTTTAGTCACAGACCTACTTGTGACTGTGATCTGTGAACACTGGCAATCAAACCTAGACCTTGCCTGCATCTGGATCCAGCTTTGATGTATGTTCCTGCCTTATTATGACTCAGCAGTAGTGATGAGTGAAACTGGCTCTTACAAGCTGCATTTCAAATCCTGTAATGAACTAAGTTGTCTGCTCCACTTTAGCTATAGTGATTGCCTTGCTTCTGGTTAAGTATCAGCTATTTGAGAATATTTCTTTTTCCTTGGGCAACCTCCTAGGTTTCCTCTTGTGGAACTATATGATCTAGAGGGTAAATCTTAAGAAGAACTGGCCTTAAGTTCTAAGAAGTTGGGTGGGACTTGGGAGAGTAAGCAGAAGGGAAGTCCAAATTAGTCCCTCAATTTACTCAACACATATGGAATGCCTCTGTTAAAACAGGCATTGGACAAGAGCAAGCTTATGTCACATTGGGCTCTTCACTCAGCCTTACTTATAAATCATGGGATTAATCAGGCTTAGACTGTGGTGGAGATAGCTTTACTGGTAGGCTGTATGTCTGGGAATCTAGTGTGTGACATTTGGATCTTTTCTGGAAAAAGTGTGCAAAACCAAAGTCACTCAGGATATGATACTTTCTCTTACACTATTCACCATGTTTGACACTCCATGAATTTTGAGTTGTATGATCTCTTGTAAAGAAATCTGGACATCCACCACGTTTCTAAGGCTCTTCATTGCTCTTATGTTAGTGTCACACTTTCTGCCATTGTGCACATTGCTAACTCCAAATAATATCACCCGTGTTATATCCTAAAAAAATAAAATAAAATTTTGAAAAGTGGAAGGTTATGAAGGAGGAGACCTCATGCATGTATACTTGACAACAAAGACTATCACAAAAATTGCCAGAAACAAAACCTACACAAAGGCTACCAAAACTTTATGCAAAGAATACTTCTAAGAGGATGTTGTTTGGCAACTGTCTCTACAGCCTTGGGCTCGTGCCTGCCTTGACACTGCCCTGGGAACAATTGTTACTAATCCTTATGATCCAGGACTAGTGTTTTAAAATACTTTATGTAATTCTCCTCATTTCATCTTTCAAGTTTCCCTTTACGAGCCTTGGAATATACCTCTGTTTCCATGTTATAATTGTTCTGCAATACACTGCTTTACCTTATGGTAATAAATATCATTATTCATTAAGAGTCTATTTTTTTTATTTGAAGGTTGACACTATATCAGCATACCACTTATATTAATAGTAATATTTTCTTTAAATGACTTATCTATGTTTACTTTAATACACTCATTCATAAAGTCGATTGTGAAACACTTCCATAAGTGAAAGACCTGTATTATTTGTGATAAGTTAAAAGAAAGCATAGAAAATATATTGCTGTACTTTTTAAATGAGTGTAATTGACAAAATCATATATGTTGGTTGACACCAGGAGTGCACATAACATGCTGTCATACACTTCTCCTAAAATATATCCCATACAATAATCATTATTTCCTTGTTATCAACAATGGAAGATTGATCAATCTGGATAGTGTACCACAGTAACTCATTAATTCTCTCTAACAATTGTGTCTCGATGTCCTCTGCTATTGCATCATTAATTTATTTTGCTATTGTGCTAAGTGAAAGGGGAACACATGTCACCCCCCCCACCGCCATCCTATCATGTTTCTGTATTTGATGGAAAAATACAAGACAGGGTGGATAATTAATTCCCACCTTATGGGTCAGTACAGTGAGCTGAAGAGGCAGGTTTGAGTGGCAATTTTGGTTCAAATACTAGCAGAGTCACCAGTGATGTTGATGGCTTTAGCAGAGGTTTGGTTCAGTTAGAAAAGTATTCGTTTTCAGAGTTTGAGTGTGTACTTTAATCATAATTTTTATGCAACACACATTGCTGACTCTTCAGATTCAATCATTTTTTGATGGGAGCATTGCAAATTATGACAGCTCAGCTCATGACTTAGAAATTTGGCAATACAGTCTTTTCTTTCTTTGTCAACTTCATGCAAGATCCCGGGTTGAAAAGGGATAGAATGAGTCCAATTGGAAATAAATTGTTTTTGAATCTGATTTTTTTTCTGCCACTTCCTATCCTGTTCCCAAAGTAAAACAAAGGATCCTTAGCTCTTTAATCAAATTATCCATATGTTCTTTAGTGGATTGAAATGTGTACCCCTAGAATTCACGTGTGGAATTTCTAACTTTAGTACCTCAGAATGTGTATTTGTAGATAGGAACTTTAAAGAAATGATTACACTAAAATTATGGCATTGGGGTAGGATCTAAATACGATTGGTGTACTCTGAAGAAGAGTAAATTGTGACATACCTAGAAAAAGCTAGGACACATTTAAATAGATGACCCTGTGTGTACAAAGACAAGAAGGAAGAATTCTTTGATAAGATAAGAAAGAAGGCCTCAGTGAAAACCAAAATCAACTCTGCTACCACCTTAATCTCAGACTTTCAATTTCCAGAACCATAAGAAAATAAATTTCTGTTTAAGTCATAGTGTTTATGATATATTGTTGTGATAGCTCAGCAGACTAATACACAAACCCACCCAATGCTTTTTTTATTGATCTGAGGAAACTAAGCCCTAGAGATGAATGAGGATTGCTGAAAGTCACACAGCAACTCAGTGCAAGAGTTAAGCCAAGAACTGAAATGTTTTAACGTCTATTATTTATGGCCAGCAATAATTTCTTATGCTTCATACATCACAGGAGTTCTGTGACAACAAACCTTTTCTCAAAGAAGAGTAGCTTGATTTTGTACATAATTGTATGGTGAGTTCATTGGCGCAGGCTGCAGATGAGGGCAGAAGGGCTAGGAAAGACCAGAGAAGGAGGCATGCCCATGGGGAAGTGGTTCTGCTTTCCAAGTTGATATGGCAAGTTTGTTTTGGGGCAAATCCAGCTAATATTTAAAACAAACAATTTTGGCAATCAGCAACCATGAAGCACAATAAATTCCAAAGAAATTCATGGGTTTTCCCCCAAGACCTTAAGTTTTTAGCTGAGATAAAATTTCTCGAGACCCAAATTCACAAAGGGATACTCATGGCACAAATTCCAGCCACTGTTGGGGGAGAGTCCTGTGATGAGCATGAACACATAGTGAAAGATTAGAATCAGTCCCCACAGCAAATAAACTCTTACAACATGCTAGGGCCTGGCATTCCTCCCTTACTTTTAACCAGGAAAGAAACATTGATCATAAAGAGCATCCTGGGTAAAAAAATTCCCCTTCTATCTGTTCATGTATGCTGATGTAAGTGATCGTCTTAAATTCATAACAATGCTCTTTCCAATTACTTAGCACATAGTACACACACATGTACACATACACACACACACACACCCTTATTAGCTATCCTGCCTTTTCCGTAGCTAACTGGCCTTTGAAATCCAGCAAGATCTGTACTTTCTTGGTGAAATGCAACTGATAAGAAACAACTTACTCTCGAGCTACTCTCTTTGATCACAGACCAACTTGAAACCAAATTCTCTAAACAGAGGCAGCCCCACTTAGACTTTGCCTGTACTTGACTTCAGTCTTGATGACCAGTTCTGGTTCCTGATGACTTGGCAGTAGTAAAATATGATGCTAGAGTCTATCAAGTCACACAGTAGATTTTATGATTGTTTAATGAGCCTAATTTCCCTGTATCATTGTAGTTATAGGTGATACATCTCTATCTGCTCAAGTGATAGTTAACTGGGGTTATTGTTTTTCTTGAGGGACTGTCTTAAGTTTTTCCACGTGTAACTATATGATTTGGAGAGTAAACTCCTAGTAACAGGACATAAGTTCAAAGAAGGTTGGTAGGATTTGAAAGACTATACTAAATTAACTGCCTATAACTTACCCACATCATCAGATATATAGAATGCACATATTAGCAGGTGCATTTGACAAGAGCAAGTCCACACCCTCTTGCGTCATTCACTTGGCTTTGCCTATGAATCATTAGATTAATGAAGTGTAGATTGTGGTGGAGACTGTTGCCCTGGGAGACCAGAAGTCTGGGAATCCTCTGGGAAATACTTGGGTGCTTTCTAAAATGAGGGATATAGAAAGTGGCCTAAGGTGAGGAGCTTTCTTATAAACCACGCACTGCAACTTGGTACTCCATGAATCTTGCAGGCTATAACATCTTCCAATGCAGCCTGGACATATGTCATGTTTTCTGGAACATGTCAAACATTTTTCAGTGTTCAAATGAGGTCACTTGTGTCAGGCCCTAACAAAAATAAAATTAAAACATAAAATAAAATAAATCTCGAAGGTTGTGAAGGAGTGGATCTCATGCATGTGTGCCTGACAATGAAACATGAACAATCGCAAAAGACCTTACCTAACTATCGCCTTGCACAAGGGCCACTACAACACATGGAAACAATACTTCTATGTGGATGCTGTCTGGCAACTCTCTTGTTATCTGTTGATTGGTGCCCCACTTTCCATCAACTCTGGGAAATTTTGTTACTAATCCATGTGGCCAACTATTATGGTTTTAAAAGACTTTATATAATCCTTATCATTGTGCCTCTGACATTTCCCTCTACCAGCCTTGGCATATGTTCATGAACCCAGGCCATACTTGCTCTGTATTGCTTATGCCCAATAAACATCGTTATTCCTGGAAAAGCCTCTCTTTCTCTCACTCTCGTTCTTGCTTTCTTTCTCTGTCTTTCTCTCTTTCCTTTTCTCTCTCTGTTTTAGTTATCATCTCAGCATATCATCCATATTATTATTAGTGTACATGAGCTAATTACATTTCTTTTTCTTTCTGTTTTGTTTAACATATCAGCTTACCATCCATATTATTATTTGTGTACATGAGTTAATTACATTTCCTTTAATAGCCTCATTCAAAATGATGATTTTAAAATATTTCCATAATTGGAGTGCCTGTATTATGACAATTTAAAGGAAATGTGGAAAATATGCCACTGTAGTTTTTTGTTGAGACAAGGTGCAGTCTAGCCCAGGCTGGACTCAAACACATGGCAATCCTTCTGTCTCAGTCTTTCAAGTACTGAGATTTCAGGTGTGCACCACTAAACCTGGCTTATGTCACTGTATTTTAAAAAATTAAGATAATAGCTAAAAAAGGATATATAAATACTGTAAGACCCTGATTTATCAAAACGTTCTATTCCAGGAGAATGTAAGTCAGATTGATTCATAAATCTGATAAAGTGAGTCTTATACACTTCTGACACAAATATGCAATGTAAGGCATAAAAAAACCAAGGACACATACACACAAATAATATACACTGTCACACTATACAGTAAGCACACAGCAGTAAAACTGTGACAATGTCTGGCAGACACGTGGGTTAGTTCCATGATTTATTGATATCTATGAACATTCCTAATGGGAGGTCTATTTGTATCTTGGAAGTTTGCAACTGGAATGTTCATAAGTTGGTGACTTACTGCAATATCATATCTGGTTCATAAAACTGTACATCCTCAAATAAATCACTCAGGGTGGAAACTGAGCTGTTGATGGTTGATGGTACTTAGGAGCATAAAGAAAAACAAATTGACACCATCATGACTACAAGTTAAGTAGCTGGTAGTGGCTTTGTCAAGGGTCATCACCGCTATAGTCATTTTCTGGAACTTCAGGGTACTTCCTATTGACATTTTGGAGAGAAACTATACTTTTGGGCAGACACTGTATTTTGGTCTGATACTGTATCTTTAGTCAGATATCTTCCAAGACTCTAGATGTTGTGTTGCAAATAAGTCCTCAAATTGCAAAGGCTCATTCCAGTCCTGATACTGAGTCAGAGTGCCTGAAAGAAATGTTATCATGCAGGTAAATTCCAGAGGGCAGACCTGCCCTCCCCATAGACAAAAGTGGTCTTAATGAAGGGCACAAACTACTGGCATTTAGGTCATTAGACAGTTGTTCTGGGAATGTTGAAGTGAGATATATTATTGACAGGAGGGTCAATGATAGCAACAGATAGGTCAAAAATTTCAGTGGCTTACTTTTGTTCATGTAAAGAACTGCTATTCTGTTCAGGGGAACAAGGAGACTGTCCCTCAGGTGGCAATTCAGAAATCTAGAACAAGGCATGAGTGAAACTATTTTTAAAGGGATAGATGTCAAATATTTACAGCTTTGATAGTCACACACTTCTTGTGGTAACTACCTAACTCTGTTATTGTAATGAATGAAGCCTTAAGAGAGATATAAGCAAATGGATATAGTTGCGTTTCAAAATACTTTATTTAAAAATATTCACAGTGGGTCAGATTTGTGAGGCAACTTGCCATCCCTGATCTAGAATAGGATGACTCCCACCTTGCTAAATTTGTCATGGTCATCAATTCTAGCTATCAGGAAGAGAGAAAGGCATGCAGCAGTGGACTATGATGGTTTTCAGGGTCCATCCTGCAGATGGGTGTCCTTGATTCCGCAGACACTCTGCTGGAGAGAACTTAGTCACATCATTGGCCTAATCACACACAAGGCTTGATGTGTGTCAGAGTAACTGGGACAGATTTTAATGAGTAATCCCTACCTTACATCAAATCTTCCAAATCATGGATTTTATGTTAGTATCATAATTCTAGTGTACAACAAAATAGGTATATAACTCTTACATAAATGATGTAAAGTTTGCTTATGTGCCACCTGAAATGATCTTACATAACTCCAGGAAGTGTATTGTACCTTCATAAACTTTGAATTCCTTTGATTCAAATTACAAGAACCTGATTATGAAACTAGTCCTTGTTTGCGAAGGGTGCTTTATAAAGATTTTCTTTAACTTTTGAAAAAAATGGAAACAGTTTTCAGAAACACATACAAAAATGCTGAACTAAGAAAAAAGATATAGATTTGCATATATACACTTAAGATAACTAAGATGATTGTACTACTAATTTTATTAGTTCTTGGAACCAAGCAGCTAGCACTTACAGGATTAGATCAATTTTGCATGTCTATATCTGGTAATCTGAGTAACTCTTTTGAAGATAACTGCAAAATAACAACCTTTGTTAAGTTCCTACCACCTTGTTTTGAAAGTCTATATTGTTATTGTTTTGGGTTTTTTGTTATTGTTGTTTATTTGTCTCTTCTGTTTCTTGCTTTTCTTGTATTTTTGTTTTGCTCTGTTTTGTTGTTCCCTCTTTAAAATAAAATTTAAAAAAAGATAGTTAAAATGGAATATAATCTGGAAAAGGGCTCAGGAAAACTCGAACTGTAGATTGTACGATAAATGTACAGTGAGCATAGTGATCTCAATATAAAAATGTTGTGTGGCTTTTCTTTCCCTGAGAATTGTCAGTGTTCACATATGTTAATGCTCAGAACTGTCGATGGCACTAGTCAAGAGTTGAGCAGGATTTGGAGGAGCTGAGAAAAGTGGACATGAGCAGCGCAAGTCTGAAGGCTTCTTCGGGAGGGCAGTTGGACGAGAAGGATTATGAGAGGTCTAAACAGCAGGCTATTAACCGACTTTCCACCCAGACAATGGGGCACCCATTGAATGATTTTAATCCAGGAAACTACAAGATGAAAGGGCATTTCTGAAGCTAGAATCTAGCAGAAGCAAGCAAGTTATTTGAAGGAACTGGAGGGTGATTGTGCAAGTAATCCTTCTAAACACTTGGGAAGATAAAAGATGAGCGGTACTTTCCAAACATGGTTAAGTCCTTTGCACATAAAAACTTGTCCTTTTGGGCTTGTACAAAATTTTTCAAGAATGAATGGCATACACTTTTCTACAAAGCTGGACTATACAGTCTGCCCCTAAACACAGGATCTATTATTGTTGGCCTTCTGTTTTCACAATAAAACTTCAGTCTAGTCCATATATTTTAGTTGACATTCTAGATACTTTATTCTATTCTGTTCCTACTTGATGTTGCACATGCAGGCTCAGAGTACAGCAGGGATCTGCAGAAAGGTTGGTGCATGTGTGGGGTGGCTTACTACATCATCCTCTTCCAGTCTACCTACTATTTTCCAAGAGTTTTTCAAGCTGCACACTTATAAAACATCATTATAGTATACCAATAGTATGTTTAGTAGGATGTGCACAACCAGACCTAATATACAAATTGCACCTGCTGAATGGGATAGGATTTTCACCACTACTACTTTAAAAGTGCTGCCAAATATTGGCAAGATTATGGAAAGCACAAACAGTCTTGTATCGCGGACTGATCAGGCTCACAGGCTCCTAAATGAGTGGATGGCAAATGGCTTAAATAAAAGAGACAAATGGAATGATTTTAGGGCTCTAGGAAGGTCAAAAGCCTCTAATAGAATTAGTGAATCTCTAGGAGTTGAGACAAAGAACTTCTCAGGGTAGCCTTTATTTATCTGGTTTTCAAACAAAGGAAGGGGATACTGAGAACCTTGGGAGTCAGTTCAAGGACATCTCCAAGCAATAAATTTTACAAATTAAGAGAACTGTCTTATTTCTAAGGATGGCAGCTTTATTGCTTTGGAATAGAGAGTGTCAGCAGCCCATGTCCTTGGCTGTCTCAGCTACGGTGTTATCTTGACCCAGCGCATCATACATATGAGCTTTTCCAGCACACCCAGAAGTTCCTGTGTTCAATAACTCAACCCTGTTCATCCCAGCATCCAACAGTTTGGGGGGAAATTTGCGAAGATGTATCTTATCATTTAAAGGAACTTTATGCTAGCTGTTTTAATTAACCATGTTACGTGTTTTCCTTGTTCTAATTCTTTGGCAAATCTAATTCTTTGGCAAATACATGCCAACAAATTGGAAAATCTGGAAGAACTGGACAAACTTTTGGAGACTAAGACTTACAAAAATGAAACCCAGAAGATAAAAAAAGTTGAAGTAGACCAAGAACAAGTAAGGAGATTGAATCAGTAATAGAAAATGTCCCTCTCTTATTACCATCTCTTTTACTATTAGCTACTCCCAATCTCTCTTCTGAGCATCTGACAGACATCCATAGAGAAGAACCTGTCAAAGGTGTAAATACTTCCTTGGGTTTATGATTTCCAGGTATTTTATGGCCCACACACTTGGATTTTAGGACTTGGATAAATGTTTTAGAGGAATTCTCACACATATGATGACATCTTTTATCTGCAAGGGGAAAGTGAGCCGTGGTTCACATTCCAGCTTTCCTCCAACAGGCTTGTCTTCCTTTGAGTTCAGGGTCATCATTCACTAAAGCCACTGCCATGGAGACATCTTACAGTGATGAGGTCTCTTTCCTCAGTCTTCTCTACTAGAGAAGCATGAGTTCATCTCTAGCTAAAGACACAGACACTGATTTAGTCTCAGTACAAATTTATTCACCAAATTGCAGCAACAAGTAAAGCATTCCTTCTCCCTGGACTTTGCACACCCCCATCACATAATTCTCCCACCTCTGCAAGTACTGTCATATTGGCCTACCAACACCTTGTGTAGAATACATCTGTCTTAGCTGTTCCACAGGCTGGATGGGCTTCCTGCTCAGAGCTCAACATGTTCTCTATGGGGTGGCTTCACCACTGCTTCCTTGGCCCAGAGCTCAGTCCAGAAAACCATTTCCTTTTCTTTCAGCCCCTGGGATGCTTGAGTGGTAGCACCAATCTGCAGGTATCCTTCCTTCTGGTCATACTCTGGCCAATGGGGCAAACCCTTCCCATTGGGGTTCCTAGGGACAGAATAAAACAGAAATTCCCAAAACTGCTATGTAGTTCCCATATTTCCCTGAGATTTCAAGGAATTTCCTGGTTTATTTCTGCAAAGTTATTCATATACCTCCAGAGATGAGAAACACCCATCTCTCATTGTCAGAGTGTTATGGTCACAGGGTCATAGAATTTGGTCATCCAGACTTCAAAAGCTACCTTTTCCTGATAGGTATGCTGTACCCTGACCACCAACCCTGCTTCATCCTTGCCATAAGCCTCACCCATTGCGAGCAAAGTTGGCCCAGAATTTCATCATTGTCTTACTGAGGTTGATCTCCTCTTCTGAAGCACCATCTGTGGAGAAAGAAGAGGAAGAAAAAGGAGGAGGAGGAGACTTTTGACTCAGAATGTGGTTTGTGGACTTCAGCAGCACAGCATGAGTTGGAAGGTTGTCAGAAATGTAGTCTCTACCCCTACTCCATACCTACTGAGCTGCATTGTAAAAAGATCCTGGTTAATTAGTGGCACTTTCACCCTGAGAATGATGATCAGCAGTAAGTGTACAGTCCATCAGTGAGTTAGCTGCCTTTGTCTTCTGCACCTACCTGCCTGCCCTTTCTCATTTGGATCACAATGCTACACCCCAAACTTTCTTCTGATTCTCAGGATTACTAGCTTGGAGCATTTTCTCATCTCTTATATGCATTCACATTTTGAAAAATTCTGAAAAGTATCAGAACTACAAAGTTCCTAAGGAATTACCCATCTGAGAGATACCCAGAGATACAGGTGTGTCATGCAGAGCCATGAAATGGGTCATAAGCCAGATACAACTAATTGATGGCAGTGAAGGCACTGAAGGCAGTTGCAAAGATTTTCTTTAAATATTACAATTTTAAATAGATTATAATTTAAAGTATATGAGTTGTATCTTTTGGAAAAGTAACATGTAAGACATATGCATATGACACTCCATTCAAGATTAGCACCAATTGGGATCTTCACTTCACTTACATTCTGTAGTCTTTTGTAAGTGGGAAATCAAATAGTGGCCTGTATAATTGATGTAACAGATCAAATTCTGAAAATAACAATGGCTGAGGGCATGTGGGTGTACTGTCTTCTTCATGTATGTTAGAGTTTGCAAAAAGTTGGGTTCCAGTTTACGTAGTTCAGTCCCATGAGAGTGAATCTAGAAAGTAAGATTGAGAAAAATAGGGAAACTTCCTCAAGGCTACCAAACAATGTCTAGAATTCAGGCCTACTAATTTTATGCTCATATTCAGCAAAAGATCATTACCTTTTAAAAATGGAGCACCAAAGACGGAGAAGAGCTCATCCCCATGGTCTCCTATCACCGTCTTGGGTCTTGTGTCTGATGTGAAGCTTGGGCGGTAATGGAACTCATACATGTAAGTGGGGGCTCCAGCATCTGAGAAAACATAGGTCATACACAGTTTATGTTATCAGGACCACACTGGCATGGTGTCATTGTCACCAGTTGTTCATGAAATTCCTGGTTGATAGCATAGTAGACAAATTTGGTTCCCAGACACATCGATTCCTTAACTTCATAGCTGGTTGAAGTGGAACTGGAAATTCAGCCAGATGTTTGCTGAATGACAAAATGAATGAATGCAATGTATCCAATTAACAGGCTGTGTTTCATTGGTAACACACTAGTGCTGCTTCATTTCAAGTATACCTGCAACATAATTGTTTTCTTTTTCATCCTACTTGTGAGTAACTCTAGATTTTTTTCTCATGCTCTGAGAAGAGTGAAGCAAATCCAAATGGCTTGTCTGAAAATGAGGATCCTTAAACACAAATATATGCAATGATGCAGTATTCTATGGTCTCTTGTGTTTCAGGAAATCACAAAACTCAGGGTCTTGTATTGCAGTTTCCTTATATACTTGACTCCTTGGCCTGGGGTGTGTTAAGGGAAAATAATAAACTGATGTCAACAAAGAAAAGCAGTAAAGAAAAGTAAACTTGCGTCTTCTCTTCTCTTCCCTTCTCTTCTCTTCTCTTCTCTTCTCTGCCTTACTCTCCCAGCCCTAGAGCCATCCTATCTGAGTCCAAGCATATGTCTGTTTTCCTGTTGGTTTGAGCCGATGAGCCTCCAGGGCCTATTCCTTCAGCACTAACTCAGGGACAAACAACCCAAGAACATTAACAACTTAGATTAATTTTAATACCCACAGAGAAAAGTCAGGTTCCAAATTGGACTAGTGGAGAAATTATACAGCTCTTCTCTCATGGATACACTAGGAAAATTGAAAAAGAGCAGAAATACAAAAACAAATAAATAAACAAAACCTACACTCATAATCCTACCAGTTAGATACAGTTAAATATATTAGGACACATGCTTTTTATATATAAAAATTGTGATGATATCATATGGAAGCTTTTGAAATATCTATAATCATTATTTCATATCATTAGGTATCCACCAAAAATTATTTATCAATGTGCATCATCCCAGCATGAGAATGAAGAATGGTTTGTTTAACAATTTCTTTCAGTTTCTATGATTTTACTCTTGGTTCATCAAGAAGTGTTATTTGGATGAAGCAATCCTCCTGTGACTCTGCGATTCGCTTGTTAAACGACTCCTTTGAGGTCAAGCCGTACTTGCAGAAAGGAGGGTTTAACCCAGCCTCTGTCACTAAGACATTTTGCAAAGTACCTCAGAACTTGACAATTGAGGAAAGTACTTTTGTGAATAAGAGAACTTGTTTTAGGCAGTTTGCTGCCAAAGGATTTTTTTGCTTAAAATCTTGGAGATTTATAAAATCTTTATAATCACAAATAAATCTTCAAAAGAAAGTAGTACATGGGTTAAGGATATTGAAATTAGAAACAAGAGAAATAGAGACTATGGGAGACCATCAAAGGATCAAACATTTTCATAACAAGAACTGTAGAAGGAGAAGAAAGGGGAAGTGGGACAGATGACATATTTCAAGATATTGTGACTGAAAACTTCCCTAATCTGGGATACATGCCAATATCTATATATAGAAAGTACAAATGTCTCCAGTTAATTTCAACCAAGTCACAAAATAATCAATCTTTCAAAAATCAAAGATGAAGAAAAAAGTCCCAAGAGCATCAAGAGATAACTAGCAAGTTATATACCAAAGCATTCTAAAATACTATTGGCAAATTTTTAAGAAGAAATTCTGTAGGCCAAGGAGACATAGGAAGATTTATTCATTGTGCTGGAGGAAAATAAAACTGCCCACATAGAACACTTCATGGGGAAAGGTGTCTTTCAGAAATGAAGAACAAATACCAGCTCTCCCAGACCAGTAAAACCTCCTTGCCTTTAGACTTGTCTTACCAGAATTGTTAAATCCAATATTTTAAACAGACAAAAAGTTGCTCATGAATAATATGAAACATATGAAAGCACAAAACTCACTGAGCCATATTCACCATACTCTAGGACTGGAATAATAACGTGTAAGGCAATTTTATTTCCAGTACAGATGCTAAAAGACAAAACTGCTATAAAAAAGTATAGCTAAAAACAAATAGTCAACTGTAGTTACATTAATTAGCATTACAAAATGATGAAAATTCTGACATGATAAATATCAAATATATGTGTTGAGGGGTTAATATATAATTGCTACATAAAATCAAAGTTAAACTATCAGTGTAAACTAGACCATTACAAGTGTGAGGTGTGCCACGTAAGCCTTAAGGCAGACATAAAGCAAACCCATTTCATACAAGCACAAAGCAAAAATAGGTTTCAAACATTTCGCTACAGAAAACTGAACCACACGGAAAATGGCAAGACAGGATCAAAGAAAGTATTTGCAAAAAAAAAAAATAGTCAGTAAAATAGCATTAGTAAATTTTTACTGGCCAATTGCTATAAATTCTATAATAGAAACACAGAGAGGGAGGAAAGAAAGGAGGGAGGGAGAGTTTTTTTTTAAAGAACCAAGTGAATATGCTACCAACAAGAAGCTCACTTAACATTTAAAGGCGCACATAGAGTAAAAGTGAAGGGATGGAAATAGATATTAAACACAGAAGGAAATTAAAAAAGAATAGAGGTGGTTATACTGAACAACAGACATTATTTTAAAAATTTGAAAGAGACAATTAAAGACATTATATATTGAAAAAAGCTCAATTCATTAAGTAGATAAAATAGTAATTTCAGTATCTGAGAGGTTGAAGCAGAAGGATTATAAATATGAGTCCTGCCTAAGCAATTTAACAAAATTTTATCCCAAAATAAAAATAAAAATAAAAATGGAGTAACTAGGATGTAGCTCAGTGTGAAGTCCCTGGGTTCCTTCCCCAGTACCACAAAAAAAGGGTAAAACAATTGTAAACATGTATGAACCCAACATCAGAGCACCTAATATATAAAATAAATATTAAAGTACTTGAAGGGAGATATAGATAAAAGATAATAATAGTAAGTGACTTCAGTAACCCACATTCAACAATGGATAGACCAAATAGATTTATTTTTTAATTTGAGAAAGTCTTGCTATGCAACTCAGGCTGGCTTTGAACTCACAAGGTCATCCAGACTGTCCTCAAACTTGCGGCAATCATCCCACCTCAGGCTCCTGAGTGTCGGGATTACAGGTGTGCACAAACACGCCCAGCAGGTAGAAAATTTTTAAGTAAATGTTGGACTTCAGCAATACTTGGGACTGAATGACCAAGCAGAAATATATAGGCTATTCAATCCAATGCCAACAGAATACACATTTGTGTATAAATCCTGAGTTAGATCACACAACAAGCTATTTAAGAGGATTAAAACTATAAAATGCATTTCTCTGACTACAAGAGAATATAATTAGAAGTCAATAGCAAGAGAAATTTTAAAATAATTCAAAATCATGTGGAAAAAATTCATGTTCTGAAACAACAAATAAGTCAACAAAGAAACTAAAGTGAAAATTAAAAATATATTCAGACATGAAAATGAAACAAAATGCCAAAATTTAAGGGTTATACCAAATGTGGTTAAAATAGTTTATAGCAATAAATATCTTCATCTAAAAATAAGATCTCAAATAAACAAAATAAAGGTAAACTTCTAAAAAGTAAAGAACAGTGTAAGCCTCAAGGTAGCAGAAGAAATAAATATTGAATCAGAAATTAATTAGAGGCTATAAAAAATACAAAAAAGCAACAGAACCATGAATTGAATTTTAAAACTAAAAACAAAAATGTCAAATTTTTAGGTTCCCCAACCAGAAAAAGACAAATGATAGATATTTATATACGTTCATACATACATACATAAATGAGACTAAAAGAGATAAAATTAAAAATGAAAGAAGAGACACTATAACTGATAGAAAAAGAAGAGTACTGTGAAGCTTTCCAAATAGTGAACAGAAGGGGAGACCTCCTATTTAGGGTAACTCATCTGTCCTTAATCTCACACTTCATCTGCATAGTCTTAGTAAACTAAAAAAAAATCCTGTGATAATGACCTTATTTGTGGAATCTATAACAACCAACTTCACCAAAATGTAGACAAAAATGTTGGTTATGTAAATTGAAGGTGATGGGAAGAGGGAGATGATTATGAAAGGGTACAAAATTTCAGACAAGAGGAACATCTTACTTCCCTTAGTTCTGTTACCCTGTGGTGAATATAGTTATTGATAGAGAATTGCACATTCTAATATGGTGAAGAGAAGAAATTTAAAACCTTCTCACTAATCAGATGTAATTATTCCAAATTGTATTCTAAATCATAGTCATGATTTATACTCCCATAAATTCATACAAATACATTTTAACATTTTACAATGTAAAAATTAACAAGGCTGTTTTATCTGTTTCTCTGTCTTAAAATACCTTTCTCTACTGTGCTCACCCTCTTTTTCTTCTCACCTGCAGTTGATCAGAGACAACTAAAAGTGTAGAGAGCAAAACAGGTGCATCCATTTTCCTACAAATGTCTTAAATGTATCTTTCCTTATGACCAAGGAATATTCCATTATATACAAACACCACATTTTCTCAATCCATTCGTCTGCTGATGGGCACACAGGCTGCCTACAGGATGTAGCCATTATGACTTATGCTGCTATAAATATTGGTAGGCATGTATCGCTATATTATGATGTCTTTAGCTGTTTTGGGATCTGGAAGGCGAATAGCTGTGTCAAATGGAATTTCTAATTTTAGTTTTTTGAGAAATCACCATATTGATTTCCAGAGTGGTTATACTAGTTTACATTCCTGCCAACAATGTATGAGAGAGGGTTTCTTTTTTATTGTAGCCATGCCAGCATTTGTTATTTGATTTCTTGATGACTGCCATTTTTTTCTTGTGTAAGATAAAACCTTAGCATTGCTTTAATTTACCT
Source organism: Dasyprocta punctata (assembly GCA_004363535.1). NCBI lineage: Eukaryota > Metazoa > Chordata > Mammalia > Rodentia > Dasyproctidae > Dasyprocta > Dasyprocta punctata. Next base: position 26,087 of record RJWM01013144.1, on the reverse strand, counting down.
TTCTCTAATGGCCAGAGATGTTGAACATTGTTTTCATATGTTTAATTGGCCACTTGTACTTTTTTGGAGAAACACCTATTCATTTCAGTCGCCATTTCCTGATTGGGTCTTTTTTTTAGGTTGACTAATTTTTCTGATTTCTTCACATATTCTGGACATTAGTTCTATGTGAAGAACAAAGTTTTGAACCTTGAAATATTCTGGTAGGTAAGAGAGATCTGGATCACAAACCAATTCCTGTCTTGAGACTAGGTGAATGGGAACTGATGGAAAAAGATCAGTCCCATGAGACTTCCCAAATGGCGACCAAAATGGGACACTTCTCATTTGGGGAAGCTCATCTATTCTTAATCTCACAGTCCATCTGCATTTCTTTAGTTCAGTGACAGAAGGTCCTTTGAATAGACTCCAGATGACCTTCAGTTTGGTAGTAGCAGCACACACCAAGACAGACACAACTTAGCACAGAGATTGAAAATTGCCAGGCCCCCTTTCACTGTACCTGTTAGTGCTCCCTCCTTTTAGCATTCTCATTCTTGGGTATCCCTCCTCATTTTACACTTGACTCCAATACTCTTTCAACAGATCCAGCAGTTAACATTCTACTTTTGAACTAGTGCTGATACTGAACACACTTCAGGACCTATCTTCCCATGCTTGCTTTCTGAGTCCCATGTACCAGTATAACCCGAGGGAAGGAGCCTGGTGGCGGGTATTGTAGGTGCCTCACCCATAATCCCTGATTCTGGGCAGGCCAACCTGACTTCCACCTCCTGCATCTCCAGCTCTTCGCTTAGGCTTTTGTTTGACTATTAAAAACTATTCTGCCCATGCTGGCATCTGGTCAAACCACAATGCCTAGGAACAGCCTTTAACCAATGACAAATGAGCGTTAGTGGATAAATACCTAGCCCCTTGTTGCTCAGGACGGACAACACTAAGATGTATTTTGTGCTTGTTTCCCAGAGCTCTTCAGCTCCAGTTGTCCACAGGGGATGCTTGCCTAGCAGTGTATGACTGGCTTCCATCTCCTTCCTGTGTCACTTTCTCATCTCCCTACTTGTGTTTTCTGGATCACTTCTGAAATTAACTCTTTGCATTTGGATTCTTTGGTCAGCATCCACTATTTGCAGACACCAAAATAGAATAAAGCCTTTCTCTAAGCACCATATACTCAGCCTTTCAGGCCTGAACCTTACCAGTATCCAATCGATCTGTACTGGAAAGGGTGTGTGTAGAGGTGGTCACACACCAAAGCTAGTGAGTCAGTGCTCTTCTCCCATTCGGTTTCTAGGACTTACCTCTGTGACCACGAGCCACAGTCACAGAAGGAACACCAAACATCACATCTGCAATCAGGTCCAGGAATAGGTCTTTCTTTTTTGAAAGATCGTTTGTCCCTCCTAAATACTTCTCGGTGACCTCTGGAATCAGTTCCTCAGGGATGTTCTGAAAGGCACCAAGAAAGTGATCATTCTTACCTGGTGAGTAATGTGACTTTTCTAGGCAGGGAGGAAGGCTTCATTGGTGGTGACTCTTTCTAATCCTGTGGAAATCCTTTCAGGGTTGGTGAAGTGGGAAGGTCAGAAAATGCAGACTGAACCTCATATGCCACTCTTTTTTCCTGACTTCAAATTTGAGCAAGACCCATACCCTTCACTAATTGTCAATCAATCGATTCCCACTGATTCCTTAGGCACTTACAAGAATGGAGTAGGACTTCCACAAGAGTGACGCAGCTGTCTGCTGGTCCAGCTTGCCTTCAGAGATCGGATAACCCATCATCTGTTTAAAAAATGGTTAAGCATTTTCAAATCATCAGAAGTAAATAAGAACCAACCAGGGCAACCAACCAAACCAACAGAGAATGGAGATTCTTTATTGATCCCTTAAAAACTCGTGTCTTTTATGAGTTTGAAAAAAATAAATTAAGCAGATAGATGTACAGACAGAAGTTCAAGGAATACAAAGAGGGCATCATCAACACATAATGTTTTTCACAAGGGGACACAACAGTCACCTGGTCAGTGGGGAATAACTTAGGCTGCGACACTTTGAAGCAGAGTACTTAGGGACAGAAGACACTGACTATTCCATGGATACAGGTGATTGAGGAAAATGAAATCAGTTGGTATGGGTTTATTCCTGTGATAACCTCTGGGATCTTTCTGAAGTGAGAACTATAGAACTCTCAGCATGTGACACCCCTGTCCAAATCTCTGCACTCATAGACTTGACCTAACTCTTGCCTAGAGAAGATCTGGGAGAATGTAGAACTCATAGCATCAGAGTTCATGGTAAGGTAGGAGATGGTAGTGCAACTATCTTGGAGGCTTCTGCATTCTTACCATTGGAAGGATCCAGCCAAACTCTTGTTTGTTGATTCCCACAATGTAGGGGACAGTGTTGAAATTCTTTTCCTCCAGAATCTCTTTAGGTGTCTTTGGCAGCACTACTCCATCAGTTACAGTGGGCAAGAAAGAATGACCCTGGGAAGGAGAGCAGTGTAATATCTGTGATTACCCTGCTCTGGTAATACCCATGTCCCCCTTGGTCTGTTTGAGGTCTTGGCCAGCAGATATTCCACTGCTGGGGATAGTGGCCAGAAGAAGAGGGGTCCTAACAAGAGGATTAAGAGGGGTTAACAGTGGTAAGATAATGATGGCAGGACAGGGGGAAAAGGAATGCTTACCCAAAAGAATACATGTATCATATATAATATATATTTCAGTTTTTAGAATATATATAAGCTATGATCAAATTGTATGGTGAATGTGTAAATAAAAAATGTTATTACAGTAGCAAATACATTTCCATTCACCCCCCCCCAAATATTCACTTTAAAACATACTTATCCTATCTTTCTTGTCACTTTTTGAAACAGCTCTGGAAGTCCTCTTTCATGGGTGTCTTTAGAAAGTGTGATAAAAAATCAATGACTTGTGCTGCTGAGTGCCAGTCAATGAAAATGCGGGCTTATAAGAAAGTTAGGTTGTAACCTGACTTACTTTATTCACTGAATCTGGTGCCATGCTACTTCTGATTCTTTCACAAAGTCAAAATCACCATGAAAGGTAAATGTTTTGAATAAATTCCGGAGGTTGAGGCAGCTACAATAGTACAACTGTAGACAGAAGGATGACTTCCAGAACTCTTCAGAAAGTCACAATAACAAAGTGTGTTTGAAGCAAAGGAAAATATTTTGAGGGAGACTAATGCCAAAGTATCTTTTACTGTAAGAAATTTTTAAAAATTAAACATAGAACTTATTTTTCTATCACAAATCATGAATTCTTGCTTTCCATAGTAGTTATGTCTACAGTTGTGGTGAAAACCATCTGGGTTTGAATGTTTTTATTACCCTGGTTTTATGTGTGGCTTGCTGTTTAAAAGTCACTTTTTGAATATGGAGATCTTCACAATGAATTAATTATATTATGTATAATAAAACTTCAGCCAGAAAGAACTTAATATTTTCTTAGCTCTGGGTAATGTAATTGTAAATTTCTTTGGCTTCTGCTTCACAACAGTGAGCACTGTGCTTTCTAAACATTCACTATTTTAACTGTTTTCCAATTTTTACAGCAGTACCACACACTATTAATGTCATATTATCACTTTTCAGAGTGGCTCCACCTACAGATAAGCAAATCTCTTCTTCTTTTGGATATATCTTGCCTGGGTTCATTAACACTGAATTTGTTGCCAAGGGCAGCATGACACAAGCCTGAAATAAGCATATCTATTATTGTATATTCCCTGTAAGGCACCTCGCGGACCCCTGTGCTTAGGAGCACCACACTTATCTTACTGTACTTGTGAGATATTTTAAACAGAGAAATCACTAACAAAAAGCCAAAACTTAAAAAAAAAATAAGGCAGCAAATAAGTCACAAAAAGGACAATAGCTACTTTGGAGTGAAAGCAAGAAGCAAAAAGACCCAGTATTTCCTTGTTTGATCCCAGGTGTATACCTGGGTATCATGTGACTCAAGCTTCTCTGCTCTATGAACGCATGGAAAATGACAATTATCCTGTCATAAACACTGATATCATGGTTACAAACAGATTTAGGGAGTAAATGAATTCACAATAAAGAATTCTTGATTATCAAAGTTGACTGTATATCTCTATGAATTTTTAAACTTAGCTCTTTTTGATAAATGGTTAGCTTTGAGGAGTTATTGAACTCATCGCTCAGGGAGCATAAACTGAGATACCATTCCCAATTTGAGAGAAATAGAAGATCAAGACAAGGGTCAAACCCTGCTGCTCTAGGCTGGCAGCAAAGAACATGCTCTGGATGCAACTGCTGCTACTGCAGACAGGCTGTGCAGTTCAGGGAGGACTGCCCTGGCAGCCAGCGTGAGCAGCCGCTCCCGTGAAGGGAGATACAAGGAAGGCGATGTGAGAGAGGGCCAGGTGGTGAGGCACATTTTCTACATAGCTGGTATATTTTTGGCATGCTGGTATTTTTTGAAGAATTAATTCAGTGGAGACAAAGGGATTTGTCATGTAAACAAGATCAGGCTTTTAAAAGGGGAAGTGATATACCCTAATTGTGTTTAGAAGGGTGAGTCTGGTAACAACAGACAGAATGGAAGTAAGGTGGGAAAGAGGAGGTAAAAAAAAAATATATTAAAAGTCCAGAAGATCAACACTGGCTGCCTGAGTTGGGCAAAATCCATGAGGCAGCACTGATGTCAGCCACCATGAGAATGACAGCGATTGTAGCTGTTCACAAAGGGACACCGGTAGTTCCCTCATGGAGCTAAGTACATTGCTTGCTTGTATCAGAAAAATCAAGGATTTTATTCCTCTTTTTTAAGAGTCCACACCCTATCTGTCAACAAGTCCTGTCAATTCTTCCTTATAAAGCACCCAAACTCCACCCACTTCCTCCGTCCCCCTACTTCAGACCTCATAAAATCCACCAGGACACATTAAGTGGGCTACTGCAGCACAGTGTCCTCCCAGATGGTCTCTCTGCATCTGCCTTATCTCTTCCACCCTGTCTAGTCCACATGGCAGTCAGAGATCTTTGTGAACTCTAAGATCATGTCACTGCTTTCTTCAAGGCTCTCTGAACTCACCCACCTCATGCTGGATCTCAATCCAAGTCCATCCAGTGACCACCTCCCAACCTCCTCCAAGACCTCCTCCATCTCCATCCTGCTCCCTCTGCCTCCTCTCCAAACACTCTGGTCTCCTACATCAAGGTCTTTGCAGCTGCAGTTTCCTCCATGAAGAGTACTCTTCCCGGTGGAGGAAACTGCATCTGGAAAGTTTTTGACAGCCGATCCTTTCCTTTGCTCACAGGTGAACTCAGGTGTCACCTACTCATCAAGTCATCCCCTGACCCTGCTGTTTACATTCACACCAATGCCCAACTCTGTGCCCATTCACTTTCTTTTTTTCCTTCACTCTGATAATCTTAAACACATCACGCAGTTTCTGTATTTTTTTCTAATTCACTCTGCCCCCAGTTGAATAGAAAACTGAAACTGTAACAATCCTTTTTCTATTTCACTGTTATACCCTGGCTGCTAAATTGTCTTGGCCTATAGTTAATGATTATTAAATCTTTTTGGATGACTGAATAGATGTTACTTCATACTTACAAAACCTTTAAGGAAAGTGCTAAGATACCCAGGGTGGGGGCTGAGGGACTAGAATTGTAGGACACAACATAGCCAATGTCACCAAAGTCTGGAAACTCTTTGGAAGTGGGAGTTAGAAGAAAAAGAAGATGGAATTTCCTGGGTGCTGGGTGGTGGTGGTATTCTCAGGGCTGAGATCCTCAATTCCCTCCCTACCCTGTAGCCTCTTAAGAGACTAGCCCTCCTCACTGAAGGTTCCTGAGCCCCTATCTAGCTGTGTCTACCTCCTTAGAGTGGAAGGTTCTAGGCTCCTCCCACTGGGCCATTTTGAGAGGGAGAAATAGGAGGGAGGGATTGAAAGAAATTAGCTAAGCCCTTGAACACAGAATTACTAACTGGGAGCACTGGGCTGGGAGTTAGGTGTGAATTCCAGCCTTACCTCTTGTTCTCCTGGCTATGTTACTTCAGTAAATCACATTCCCTGACTGGGGCCCAGCAATGTATACCCAAGAAGTGACTATCATTTCACAAAGAACTCAATCACTTCTAGTGAATAGATGCTTAAAGGTGTTTAGATTCAAACCATACAATCAAGAAAGCAAAGGTCCTTACCTCTCTGGGGTCTCCAAAAAGATCCACACTAAAAAAATTCTGTGGAGAGAAAGGTTGAGGATGTGGTGAGTAGCCTTCCTGGGATTAAATCTGGTCCTTTGAGCTACTTCTGCTAGGTATCATTCTCCCTCTGGTGCTCCCTGGACTGGCTCCAAAGGAAGGATACAATAAAGAGGTCCACTGGGCATGAGCACAAGGTGGAAGAGTAGGATGGGAAGGTCAGGCATCACCTAGGAAAGATCAGGCTCTGAAACCTAGAGTCTAGGTCCCTGGAGCTTTGGAGATGGAGTCTACTGTTGATGCCCACCCTCCTCTTCACGCTTTCTCCTAATATTACCTGCCTGGTACCAATACCTCCAATTTCATCTTGGAGAAATGTTAAAATGAGGAACTTGCAGTGGTGAGGATGCCATACCTTCTAGGAGAGAGGGGCTGAATGTTTATTGGGCCTGCAGGACACAGCATTCCAACCATCCTATGATAAGCTCACCTCCCTTCCCTCTACCCCATATCCACCTCATGAATTCAAGTATCTGAGGCCTCCATGTTCCTGAACAGTTAAATGATGGATCCATGCTAGTGTCAGTCCAAAAGTCTTCATGCCAAAACCCGTTGCTAAAATATTTGAGATATCCATGGTTACTAAGCAGTTAGGATGTAAGTATGAAGTGTTGCTCTCTTTAACCTCCCTAGGGGACAGATATGGTCCAGAGAGAAGCCAACAAAGAAGGAAAATGAGGGATATAGTCAGGGAGATTTTCAATAAAATCTTCAGAGCATTCAGATCCACAAATGGCCTAACCCACCTGCTCCTGAACTTTTCAGTTACCCAAAGTCTCTGTTACAACACATTCTTTTTTCTCTTTAAGGCAACTTGAGTTTTCTCATCCTGAATTACAAAACCCTGGCATTTCAAAGCTCAATGAAAGTCAGCACAATTCACACTTTTCTTTGCTATGCATTCATCAAGAGTGCAATGATTGGAATGTGACACTTTACATAACAGGTCTGACCTGTAATAGGGAACCGATCACTAGAGATGCCATTTTTCATGAGTTGTAATGTACCTTGTGATGGGATTGTTCTCTGTGTATGTGAGTATGTGGGGGCATTGGATAATCATGAAGCACTTCCACAAAAACTCAGAAAAATCTCAGAGTATGCTCCAGTGTCTTAGGTTCTCTGCTTTTTCCCAAAATCACCTACAATTTCCATATAAGCTGCATTCTCTTGTGACACATACAGAAGGATTAAAATATTTGTATCTTTTCAGGTGTTTGAAAACAGCTGTGTTTGAATACTTTGGTCACTTCATTTGAGCCTGATGAACCAATACTGAAACCCAAAATGCACAATCTGTGAGCATGCAGGAAACAAATAGTGAGAGAAATTTGTTCTGAAGGTCCAGAAGTATTGTCCATGGTCCAAAGTCCAAGACAGGCCAGGGTTTCATGTGACTACCTCCCCTCGTCCCCTGATATTAATTCCCATGGCCCTGGATGATCTGCTAAACTTTTCTTTGATGACAGACTGCCATGGTTATCCATCAGTCCTTGAATATAACCTTTCCTTAGAAGCATCCCTACTGGTGATATTGAATATGTTCCTTCTGAGCTTCCCATCACATTTGTCCTACAAAATGATTATTTCTCTTTGGATTATCTCTTGCGTGCCAAAATAATGCTCAATTTACAACTGTATCACTTCTATTGACACCAACATTGCCTTGACTTATAGATTTATGGACGAATGCATTGATGGGTGAATGAAAGGATGGCTAGGGGTTGGAAGAATTGATGAAATAGGTCAATATACATACTATTTGTGGTTGAATCAACACAAAGATTAAAAAAAAAAAAAGAATAGCTAACAGGGGGTGGATTTTTGTTTTTCCAGGACTGTGTGAAGGTATATAGTTGTAAACGGGATGACTCATGAATCATGATAGATTTAAAATAGATGATTAAAACATTATCTACGGGTTGATAGTAGATTAATGAAAAAATATCAGTGAACATGATGGATGAATTAGGAATGAGTAAATGGGGAAAGAAGTGAATCCTAACTGAAGCAGAGTGTCAGAAAATCTAGTCTACTGCTATGTTAAAATTTAGGTATTTTCTAAATCAATCAAGAAAATTTGTGACAAATTTCTGAAAAACTTTGTGCTTAGTAGTCTCAACTCAAAAATTTAAGATGGTAGAAATCTGACAATATTGAATCATTTAATTCTCAAAATACATCTGAAAAGAAGAATAGCAAAATGCTAAGTTTTGAAAGAGCTAGGAGAGTTTTATGTAATTTTTCATCATGGTATTATTGGCCCTTTAACACTTGAGGAATTTTGCAATAAAAATGAAACAATAAAATTCTCAATTTGAGTCAAGAGACTGAAGCTGCCCAGGAGAGGTGAGAAACTTTCCCAGGTGGTTTGCCCAGGGTGAGAGGATCTGAATGGTTGAAGCCTGGAACCAAGTGTGCAGACAGGGGACCACTAAAATAAATGCACCTACCATTTTCAGAGTTGTCTCCAAGAGCTCATCCTCTGTCTTCTGGCGCAGGCAATGGACCATCGTGGCTGATGTGGTGGTTTTGCAGCCAGCAGTAACAGCAATTTTCTGAAGAGAACACAGGCAAAAATAAAGTCTATTCTTTCCATCAATGTAGACAGAGGGGTTCTCTCCCAAGTCCAATTTCTGAATGTCTTTGGGTAGCTACAAATACTCTAGACCAGCAGGTGTGTGTTCTTGGTCCCATAGAATGGTACCTTTGTTGCTAGCTGGAATTGCGACATTATTCAGTTATGTATTTGTGTCTCCATTATCTTATCTCTATTAAAATGAGCACAGTGTTCTCAAAGTTCAATGTCTCGAGAAAGTCTGTATGGTCTGGGGGTGAAGGGTATGGATACCAGAATTCCTCTGTCTGGCTGCAATTTCATCTGCTTTCTTTGCCATCTGGCCTTGGTTTCCCCATCTACATATAACAGTAATGATTGCATTTATGTCAAAAGGAGAGTTAGTGTATGTCACATAGTCAAGAGGGCACCGTACCTCCCACATACTAAAACTTATTCAAAACTGCAGAAGCATGGATTAGATGATCCACACCAAGATTCTTCAAAAAGTACAGGATGTGCATTAAACATGAGCCTTGAAGAAGTCCTTCCTGCTCAGCCATCCTGACTTCAGTAATCCTTTGAGCTACCCAGCAAAACCCCACTACAGGAAAGACTCCTAATGATTCCGTGAGAAAAGTGTAACAGGTAGGAGTCTGTCCAAGGTGAGACCTACCTCAGCCAAAGGCTTGATGTCCTTCTTGAACAGAGCAGCAGTGAGGGCCACACCACTCTCAGAGATGGCCTTGTGGAAGAGGTTTTTGGCCAGGGGAGATAATACCTGGCAAGACAGTAAAGAAGAGAAGAGTTTATGCTCACAGGGAGGGGGTCAGTGACTGACTTGCTCCTTAGGGTTTTCTCCACTTGCTCCTCTGCTATGGCCATTCATGTGGAAACTCTGTTTTGTGGACATGACAGTTCCTCGCCTGCCCTTGTTTCCCCGGGCCCCCTCGGAGGCCTGGCTTCCTAAAGAGAAGCTCAGTGGGAAGGAAGCAGAGCTCAGTGTGCTCTGGGCTAGAATCAGGTATACAACACGAAGTGTATGCCATATGCTTTCATGACAATCAAAAAGATTACAAGATAGCTTGGCAATTCCCAGCAAAAATACTGTCTTGGCATTTCTATTACTCAAAATTCATTGCAAGAAAAATGATTAAAAATTTTAGTTGAGTAGTTGCATGGTAGACCTCTTGGCATGTCTGAGATCTGAGTTTGATTCCCAGTATCGCTAGAAAAAATAAGAAAGAAATAGTAAAAAAGAATAAAAAATATTTTGGAGGCACACTAAGATATTTAAGAGTGTTCTTGTTGTTTATAATAGTAAATGTTGGAAAAAACTCAAGGTTATAATGAGATCAGTAAGTGATTTTTCATTCTTTAGAATATCATGCAATTATAAAAGATAGTATATCAGAAAAGCACCTACTGTTTTAGTGTTTAAAGAAACATTTATGCTATACTGTAATATTAAATAAATTATTTTCTTGTAAAAAATCTAATATAAATTTATGTTAGAGAGAAAGGATAGGTAGGTTAGATGGTAGAAGGGATGAGAAGAGAGAGAGAGGGAGAGGGAGAGAGAGAGAGAGAAACTGTGACAAAATACAAAATGCAAGAAGTACATCCAATGCTACAGCAACTTAACTCTAGGTAGTGGAAATATGGATTACTTTTTCCCTTTTTATGTCTGTCTCTGTTTTTCCTTTTATGCTACATTAACAAATACAAAAACATGTCTGAAAAATACAGTAATAGGACTGATCCTCTGCCAACTGCAAGTTTTCTTAAAGCTACTAGAACCTTCTATGATTTCCCCGCTGTGTTCCCTAGGGCCCATTCTCCACATGCTCAAGTCATGTGATGCCCTGTGTGCATCTCTGACCCACATCACCTGTCCCATCCTTTCCTGTTCCACCTTACATCTCTCCTTTCACTTATCCACCTCCCCCAGCCCACTTTGTCCCTCAGTCTCAGAGACTGCTGTGCACTCCCTTCTTGGGAATGGAAAAGCCATCAGAACACCTCAGAGAAAACCCCTGCCTGCTTCTGGAGCTCAAGTTCCCTCTACATGGGGAACTGGTTTCGAGCAAAGTAATGACACTTTATATAACCCATGTTCTTGTTTCATCCTATTTATAGTTTTTAAAAATTTTTTTTTATTTTTGAAAAGCAAAACAGAAAAAAAGGTAGAAGTAATACAGATTTTCAATAAAACAGTAAGAAATCAATAGTAGTTGATATATTACATATTGTTATTTTAGAAGTAGTTGTTCAAGTTATGAGATCTAGGCATAAAAAATCAATCAATGACAAGACAAACTATTCTTTCTAACAAACTAACAGAGAATTAGTAGTATGGTTATCTATGCTGCATACTTATACATACATACAGTTATATGTATTTTGAGCACTTTCTTTCCCTTTCCTTATTGCAATATCTATTGTACATTTTGGTTCTTACTACTCTTTCAAGACAAGGTTGGCAAAAATCTTGAAGACATAGGGGTAGGCCAAGAGTTCATTAACAAAACGCAAACTGCACGGGAAGTACCTCAAAGAATCAATGACTGGGATCTCGTTTATTAAAAAGATTTTGCACTTCAAAAGAAATCACCAGTAAAGTGAAAAGAAAGCCCACAGACTGGGAAAGAATTCTAGCCAACTGTCCCTCAGACAAAGGACTTATATCCAGAACATATAAAGAGTTGAAAAACATCAGGCCTCCCAAATTCAAAGATCCAGTCCAAAAATGGGCATCTAAAATGAACACACACTTCTCAGATGAAGAAATACAAATGGCAAATAAATACATGAAGAAGTGCTCAACATCGCTGGTCATTCGAGAAATGCAAATTAAAACAACACTGAGATTTCATCTCACTCCAGAAAGAATGGCTGCCATCAAGAAATTAACTTACAACAAATGTTGGTGGAGCTGTGGGAACCCTTCTCCACTGTTGGTGGGAGTGTAGAGTGGTGCGACCACTGTGGAAATCAATATGAACCTTCCTCAAAAAACTAAGATTGGAAGTCCCATTCAATCCAGCTATTCCCCTTCTGGGTATTTTCCCAGAAAAATTGAAAGTATCATGTCGCAGCGATATATATGCACCCATGTTTACAGCAGCACAGTTTGTAATAGCTAAATCTTGGAAACAGCCAAAATGCCCATCAACCATAGAATGGATGAAAAAGATGTGGTATTTTTATACAATGGAATATAACTTGGCTATAAAAAAGACAATCTTGAGGCTTTTATAGGTAAATGGAGGCAACTCGAAACTATACTCACAAGTGAAATAAATCAGACTCACATTTGTAAATAACGTATTGTCTCCCTAGTGCAAAAAATAAATAATAATTACAAAAAAGCAAAGAGTAATAAGATCCTATTTATAGTTTATACACACCCCTACCTCCCAAAAGATGCAGGTGAACCCTCATGAAAAAGAAAGAATGCAGTCAAGTGTGAACAGGAAGAAGTTGCTGTTGTAGCCTGAGCTGGAGACTTTTATGGTTCCAGGACATTAAGTTGAATCCTGGAACCAAGAAGAGTTTGGGCTTAGGCTTCCCACAGTCTGATGCTGTGCAGTGAGTAGAGTCAAACTCAATCCATGTTATAAGCAAAAGTAGTCACGGTTGGATCAGGTGGTCCCCAAAAGGTCCCATCAGAACCACAGTAAATCCTGAGGTGGGGCCTAGAGTTAGGAGCACTTACAAGAACAGAGACACTTTGACCACCTGCTGACTCTCCAAAGATGGTCACAGAGCCTGGGTTCCCTCCAAAGTTAGCAATGTTGTCCTGGACCCAGCGCAGTGCAGCCACCTGGTCCAAGTGTCCCCAGTTCCCTCGACTGTGTTCATCCCCTGTGCTGCAAAAGAACAGGATGGGAAGAAGGCAGAGATGTCATGACAGGACTCTCAGGATCACAGATTGGCCTGGGCATCTCAGCGAGCCTTCCAGACTAGGCTGAGCTGTGCATTGCAAAGAAAGTCGTCTTCACCTGCCTCTCAGCCCCATAACCATGTTCTATGGAGGGTTCCACATTCATTTTTCCAGCACTCACACCCTGAACATCTACTATGTATCCCACCCGGTCTGAGAGCAAAAGCACATCTGGGAAGAAAACAGGCAGCCTCTCATTACCCAGCTCATGCAGTAAACTGGAAACACATAAATGAAAAGAAACTATACTCTCAAATAGTAAAAGTGGTTTGAATCAAGGGGCCTCAGAGTAAAGAAAAAGGCAAGGTTGGTTCTTGGGGTGATATTTCAGATCTATGATCTGGGAAAGACTTTTCATGTCACTGGCATTTGGTAGAAATCAGAATAAAAATGAACACATGGGTCTTATAAAGAACCAGTGCAGGGAATTCTGCTCAAGAGAAGCAGCAGGTACATAGGCCTCAGGGCCAGGAAGACAGAAGTGTGCACACATCTAGTATGACATGCAAATGGGGAGGATATTGTGAGCTGAGACAAGGACTTTTGTGTCACTTAGTAACATAGGAACCCTCTGCAGAGCCATGGCATGATTTCATTTATGTCTCACCTGATCACTCTGACTCTGGCGTGGAACAAATGTCATATAAAACTACCAGGTTTATGAAAACAAGAGGTTATGACAGTGATCAAAGGCAGAGCTATGAGGCCTTGATTAGGGTGGAAGTAAGGAGTGGTTGCTGTGAGAACCTTATGGGACTAGGTGGAGAGTCTTTGGTGAGGGAAGGGTGTTGGGTACAAGGGCTCAGCTTGTCTCTCTGAAGTGGGAGGCACCCTATAGACATCCAGCGGAGCCTAAAGGATGTAAAGCTGGGTTCCTGGGATTCAAAGGCGAGGTAAGAGATCTTACAGGGACCTATGAAAGCGCTTCCTGGAAAACACATGGTATGAATACTGGAGAGGGAAAGGTGGACAGAGGGCTAAGGATGGAGGAGAAGTTAAGGGCTAAGAAAGAGCAGCTGGGAGGTGGTCAGGCCAAGAAATGGAAGCATTTCTGAGGGGATCAAGTGGCTGTGGTGGGTGCTGAGTGGTCCCTTAAGGTTGGTCTGAGCACTGGTAGAGGTCATTGTTGGCCTCTATAAGAACAACCTGACAGCCTGGACAGCTGGAAACCTGCCTGCACAAACCCTCATTGCACCTAGTGAGACATCCCTTCCTTCCTTTCCCTGAGAAGATGTACATGATTAGTTTCATCAGAGAGGACCACAGTACACTGGGGGAGTATGCATGAAAGGAAATGAGTATTTAGATTCAGTAACATGAAGGCTGGACTTTGCAGGATGAATAGGAGTTTGACAGACAGGGTAGGCATTCCAGGCAGTGCGAAAACAATATATAAAAGCTCAGAACCATGTGCACAAGGGTGGTTGGGGAATGAAAAATTATGTTGGATCCAATAATGAAGGTACTTGGATGCATTATGAAGGACTGTAGGAAAGGTGTTATGAGCACTGACATGAGAAGGGTGGTCTTGTTGTGGGTGGTGTATCTTTGCTGTGATGCCTGGTATGTTTGGAAGTAGTTTGTTCCCCAAGGCTTCATGTGTTAGTACCTTGGCTACTAACATGGCAACTTTAATCAATAATAGAACCCAGTGAAAGCTGATTGAGAGGGTGTTGTCCTCACCAGGGATTTGTGTAGTGCTCATGCGTCGGTGATTAGTTTCCTAGAGAGTGAGTTGTTATAAAAAGAGCAAGATTTCTCCACTACCCTATTGCTTTTTTTTTTTGCGGCACCGGGAATTGAACTTACAACCTCGCGCCTGCCAGGGCAGGCGCTTAAGCCACTGAGCCAAACTCCCAGCCCTGGTTTTTTGAGGCAGGGTCGCACTATGTAGCTCAGGCCGGCCTTGCGTTCGCATTGTAGCCCAAGCCGGCCTCGAACCCACAACGCTCCGCCTACCTCAGCCTCCCGAGTGCTGGGATTAAAGGTGTGCGCCACCACGCCCGGCCTCCCTTTTGCTTTCTTTCTGTCCATGCGATCTCTTCTTCACCATGTGTATTCTCTTTGTTTCGCCATCATATTGCAGTATAGCCAAGGAGTCATCACCAGGCTAAGCTGATAAAACCTACAAATCTTGGACTTCCATCCTCTCAAACTCTTAGCTAAATAAATCTGTTTTCTGAAGAATTTCCCAGCCTCAGGCATTTTATTATAGAAGCAGTAAACAGACCAATAAATGAGCCAGTATGGAAGAATGATAGATCGAAACCTTACCTAAAGAATCCCCAGATGCCCAGCCGGTACTGAATGGTCACCACCACTACATTTTCATGGATCGAGAGAGGCACTCCATCATAGGTTGATGCCCCGCCCACCACAAGACCACCTCCATGGATCCAGACCATCACCTGGAGAAGGAAAACACAGCCACACTTGTTACAGTAAGCAGAAGTGGAAAGGACCACAGAGGCTCTATCATTTGGTTACTTGTATCGTGGCTACAATTCAAGGAGGGAATTGCCTAGCTCACTAGTGCCCAGCAAGATTGAAAAAGACAGTCTCTTCCCTCCCCAACTCTCCTGGCTGGGACCTAGATCAAAATAGCACTCAATGTTTACTAGCTACACCTGTCTTTCTTCTCAGACTCCTGTGCCACATACTCCCAAGGGTCTTTAAACCAAAAATATCACAGTGAAAATAGCAAAGATCAAAGGTGTGGTCTCTCCAATATTCCACCATTCTCAGCCTTTGAGTTTCCCATTCATTTCAGGTAACCTTTAGGGGTGAATTCAACTTCCATGTGCATGAATGGTTGTCTCGAGAAGCACACGTGCCCTCAGTGGTTTCTCTTCTTAATGTGCTTCCTCCCTACCTCCCCTGCAGGCCAAGGCTTCTCACTCTTTTGAGTGCAGTGCACATCCACCTCTTCCAAGAAGCTTTTGTTTATTTGAATAACACTGTCTGAGAATCTATTTTGTGTTACAAACTGTGATAAGAATTGAAGATGAGAAGGGATACAACAATTCACACTTCATGATTTTTGTATAGAAAGAGCTCACATTGCGGGGATAAAAAAACTAAAGTGTGTAAAATAATAATGCAATATGATTGCTAATAAAATGTCATAAAATGAAATATCCACCAAGAGATGTTGTAAGTACATAAGAATAACCTATCCAGAAGGTAAGTATATTTTGTTATATTTTACAGGAAAACTGAGGCAGTTTACCTGTATGTGATTTTATAACTATCAATTACCACCAGCAGGACTTGAATCAGGCTCTCCAGCTCCAGAGTCCACATAATCAGCAGTTCACTCCCTGCTACCAATGGGCACAGTGCTGCAGCTAGGCTGATACAGCTACAGCAGGGGGAAGATTTTCCTACAGCTCTGACTAGTGTGTCGTCAGCGCTGGCTCTGTGTACTCAGCAGGGCTGAGATAAAGCTTGACAATCATCACTGAATACTTATATGTGATTAATCCCGTTTGAGGAAACAGGTGGAGAGAAGTATAAAAACTGTTCAGGGCTCTCAGTTAGACAAAGGCAGACCCAGGGTTTAAACCTAGACCCTGTAGTTTTAAAGCTTGTGTTCATATCTACAGAATCTCCTACCTATAGGCTGCAAAAGTCCTGGATTCGCCTCCAACCCTGATATTTGCCAGCATCCATGGAAGAGACTGAGTCAAAATCATCTGTAACTGAAGGCTGAACTCAAGGGCTTGTAGGGAATAATAGGCTGAGAGGGTAGAATATGGCTGTTCACCCTAGGTAGGAACCCCTTGAAGGCAAGGGCTGTGTGGTCACAGTTTCAAGTTCCCCTTTCCCTAATCCTCAGGTGTACATGGGGACTCTTAGTACATGATAGATAAATGAATGAACGAGTCATGATCGAAGGGAATTTTTATTCTCTCCTCCCTATGCTTTACAAAACATGCATAGGACCAAATTCCAGTCCCAAGTCCTCCTCCTCCCCCTCCTCCTCCTCCTCCATTTCTGGGGTCCATGCCAGAGTACTCCTGGGAGACTGGCTAGATGCTGACTCTCTCCCTCTTCCATCCCAGGACTTTCTCTTTTTCAGCATACTCTCCCCTGCCCTCACCTACAATCTTTCATTTATTTGGGAAATGCTGATTCACTGTAGCACCAACCTGTGCCAAAGGTAATTAGGGAGGGAAATGAGTTAAAATATAACTGCACATGGCTAGCCAAGACAAGGGAGTTGGTTCTGAGATTGCCCTAAGCTGTGTCCCAACAAACTCTGTTATGGAACAGAGAAGGTTTTCACAGGACAAAGAACATTGCTCAAAGTATTATATGTACAAAAGTATGTACTGTGCCATTTTCCAGTCTGTGTCAAAAATCACTGATTTAAAGATCAGAAACTTAAGCTCTTGTATTGCCAACACTACTCTGGAACTTCCCTTCTCCCATCTAAGCCACACTGTCTCTTTCTGAAAGTATCCTTCTTCCCCTTAGATTGCTTCAGCTTGAATTATGTCTTACATGTTCTGGGGATGAGATTCTTAATTTAGTAGCTAAGAGTAATTATTCTTGTCCCTCTATCAATATGAAAGAACTTGAAAAGTTTAAAGTATACACTCCAGCTGGACAGCAATTGCCCCTGATGCCTGAGGTCACTAAGGGAAAACAAGGTATGAAAACCTTGTGTTCTCTGTGGTGAAAGGATGTTCTGGGTCCCTGAATCAGTCCTGACTTCTGGTGGCCCCTCAGCAAGCTGCTTTCATGCCTTCTATGCTGCTCCTGTGCTGGGTAATCCTGAAGTGCTGAGCAATTTTCCAAGCTTACCGGCAGCCTGCTTTTCTTCGTCAAGTCGGTAGGAGTGTAAACATTTAGGTACAGACAGTCTTCAGAAAACTTGAGAGGAATGTCCTCCTTTCTGTTGGTAAACAGCTGTGAGAGCACCTGCCCTGCCATTGCATCTTGGGAGCACCTGGGAGAGGAGAAAGAACACCTGAGGTTGAACCAACTGGAAGCTACAAATGGCTCCTGTGGAAAGTTCAAGGCTGTAAGTGGACTTGGCATCACTGTAGTGGGATCATTGCAATGTGTAGGAGGCTATTTGAGGGTCCTGGTGAGGACCCTGCCACTCTTCAGCCTCTCTCCATATCATGCAGGTGGGAAAGTCCTGGCACTGCTCCCTGTACCAATGTCCTTGGGATGACCTGGGTCAAGGACAAGAGCTGCCCTGGTGCTGATCTGTTCTAGACGATGACATTTTCTGCTTTCCTGATCTCTGCCATGTTGCACAGTGATGGAGCTCCTCACCAGAAAAACGTGTTCTAATACATAAAAGACTTCCTTCAACCGTAAAATTCTCTCAAATTGCAGACAGCTTCCGCAGGTCAGGCAAGTCATCCTCATGAGACAATGATGGCAGAACTGCATTCCAGGGCTGTCTTGCCCCTGATATGCTGGGTGACTTTCAGTGATGCCTTTTCTGCTCTGGGACCCAATCTCCCAGGTTTAAGTGAAGGACATGATTTTCAAAGGGTCTTGCAGTCTCGACATTTTAAGATTCTATCATGAACTTGTTTAAGGAAATCACTTTCTGCTACCCTAGTAAGGTTTTCAAGATCCAACACAGATTAGAATTGGTAACATGTGCTGAGTTCTCCCAGTATGCCAGCACTAGTTTAAGTTTTCCTTATTGAGTAACTCATGTAAGCCTCAGATAAGCCCTAGGCATGGGTTCTATTACGATTTTTACTTTACTGAGGCATAGGGAGGTTAGATAATCTCCCCAAGGTTGCACATCCAGGAAGATCCATTGAGCTTATAATTCCAAACATATTATAAGCAACACTTCCATATCTCAGTGTAGCCACAAGCAGAGCCACTGTTTCTAGGGTGCAGAAGAGAACTTGTCTCTAAGGTTCCAGGATGACCCAGCTGTCAAGTGGCAGAATCTGAGACAGCAAAGATGGGATCCAGATTGGGAATATATTAACCTAGATTATCAGACATAAGGGACACAGTATTCATAAAACTAAAAATGCAAATATAAAAATAAAAATGTTCAATTTCAGTAGTATTTAGATAAATGCAAAATAACAATGAAAATCATATTTATAATTGTTAAGTCTTATGTTATATAATTATTATTATGCTATTATTTAATTTATCCCATAGCTAAAAGTAAGTTTTTCATAAACCCATGCATTGGCAAAGGAATGTTTACTAGAGGTTATATCAATGGAAAGACTGTATGTAATTGGAATACATCTGGAGGGATATTTCACAAAATGTACTTACTCTTTGCCTCAGTAATACTATTTATTGGAAATTATACTAAGTAATTTATAATTACTTATAATTGTTTCCTTATGTGTTAACCATAATTTTATATACAATGTCAAGAGAATAAAAAACTTATTAACCCCAAATAAGACACTGAGTAAGTAAATTGCATTTCAGTATTTAATTTAGTGTAGCCAATAAAAGTCAAGGTGTGAAAGCCAGTAACATAGAATGGTTTTGATGTTACATATGGGCTAGGCAGTGATTCAAACCACATCTTTGATCCATTTCCAAGGAAGAAAGTATGCAATAGATGAAAGACTAGAAAACATAATCTCAAATATTAGTCAAAGTTCTCTCTGAGTGGTGGAATTGTACATGATTTAAATTTTCTTACCTTTGTTTCACTGTATTTCCTAATTTTTCAGAAATACATATGTATTATATTTGCAAACAGGAAGTAAAACAGTGAACATTATTGTTCAAAGAAAGGAAAGGAGGCAGCCAGAGCAGGATCTGGTAAATTCTCAGAAGGCATTTCTCAGGAGAAAACCGAAGAAAGGAATTAATATCTAACTTAATGGGCATAAATATCTGAGCTGCTCGGTGGGAAGTTGTAAAGGCAAATGAAAAATATGGGCTTTCTGCCAGTTGACTGAGGTAACTGGAGCTCACTATCCTTCGCTTCACCTATATCCAGATATGCAGACACACCTGGGAGTGAAACATGCCAAGTTAGTGAATCCATCAATGCATTCACATACCTTTATCCATATTACTACACAGCCATGCCAAGATCAGGATAGAGAAGAGATAGGATCACTATGTTTCCCCTTTATCTGATCAATTTTTTTCTGAACCACAATGATATTTTAGCATATTGCCTAGTTCATTTCTTACCTTGCATATTATTTAATTTCTTTGTCTCCCTCCTGGAAGATATGCTCTATGAAAGTAAAAATCTTTACTTTTATTGTGTTTACTGACAGATTTTTTGAGCCTAAAATATGCCTGGTACATGATAAGTGCTTTGTAAATATGTACTAAGTGAAGAGCTATGGAAAACTATGACAGTTCTAGAATGTCTCCAACGTTCTACAGAGTTCTTGAGGATATAAGCCAATCAGAGTACTGCTTTGACTTCTCCTGCATCCCTCTGAGACAAACATCCCACTGAAAGAGGCCAAATCTTACATGGGAGGGTAAGAGGTGGTGTTCTTCACAAATTTCCATGGCTCTGGAGGTTGTGGAGGAGCAAACCTCAGGGATCCAAGAGGGGGCTTGGCAAAAGGAACTCCCAGGAAGACGGCCACAGGCTGTGCAAATCCTTCCAAGCTGACATACTTTCCCAGGATCTTTCCATGCACAGTGTCCACCACAGGTTGTGAGGATGGTCTTCCTGATGGACATAGAGAGGAAATGGGGACTCAATAGGTGGGAAAAGTGAAATCTACATTTCAGGTAGGTTTTGTCATTTTCTAGGCAGGTGACCTTGAATAAGTCACCCAAACCATCTATGTCTCAGTTCCTTCTCAGGTAAAATAAGGCTGCGTGATATAAAAGCATTCAGGCAAAACTCAGTGCACAAAAGAAGAGTCTCTCTGAATAAATAAGATATTTAGTTTCTTTCTTAGAATCTTCTAGAAGCATATGTCCATTGAGATGCAGGAATTGAGCTTTATGCTGGATAAGAAGATGAATAAAAGGTGACCTCTGGAGAGGCTGACCTTGTAGAGAGAAGGAGCCACAGACAAACATGACTTAATTCTGGAAAGAAAGAGACTATGTCCTGGATGAGGAACAAGGAAGGTGCTAGCATAGTTGGAAGATGAAGTGAGTACTTTTGATGATGGGATCATGGAGGAGCAGGTACGTATTGCAAGGGGAGGAAGAGAAGTAAAAAGAGAGTGGGGAATAAAGCAAGAAGGCAGGACATGCGGAGCCTCAGAGACAGCAACACACAATGCCTGGCTGGAATAGGGTGAGCGACCTATGAACATCACTAGATGGAGTCCATGCAGAGTGGAAGATGAGCCTGGAAGAGCAGGTGCTGGCAGAGAGGTTGTTTTTTATTCAGTGGATAAATAAGCAGCAGAAACAGTTATGAAATAAAAGGCAACATAAGGTTCTAGAATATTCTTTTGTGTGGCTCTCACAGATCCATCCAGAGGGTAGATAAACTGGCATCAAGTTCCTGCTGCTTCATTCTTGGGAAGAGACAATCATTCATCTCCCTAAGCTTCCTCATCAGTCCTGGTTCTATCTGCTGTGGGATGCAAGTGTGTTAATCTCATCTTCCTGTTGCAGCACAGAGACAGCTGCAGCTGCAGCTGACACTGGGAGCATCCAGCAGGCTTACTTTACATGAGAAGAAACTGAAACCTAGGTGATTTGGGATTTCAAATCATAGACTCCATTTATTGGTGTTCATAAATCACTCACACTATTCCAGCCAGGCTCTGTGTGCTGCTGTC
The DNA here is from genome assembly GCA_004363535.1 of Dasyprocta punctata. NCBI lineage: Eukaryota > Metazoa > Chordata > Mammalia > Rodentia > Dasyproctidae > Dasyprocta > Dasyprocta punctata. The sequence goes on along the minus strand of RJWM01013144.1, from coordinate 4,577 downwards.
TGTGATCCTCCACATGTTCTACCATCTTACTTTATTCCCCATCAGACTTCCTGAGACAAGTTGATTTAGACCCTTGATCATCTCTAGCCCTGAAGTCTCTAGTTTCATACTATTGACATTTATGTTATTTTTGTTGTTGCTAATCATTACAAGTTATACCCAAATCAACTTTCTGGGAGACATATACAAATGATCGACAACTAATGTTGTTTTCTTTTAATGCTATTTTTACTTCTGTTTTCCTAACTTTAGGATATTGAATGTATCAGAACACAACCACATTGTAAGTTAAGGAGTGTCTGTGTACCAAAAGGGATAGCCAACAACACTAGAAATGTCCTACTTGAAAGTCAGGATTTAAAAATCCAGGTCCGTGGTTCATGTTATTAAGAGGAAATTGCATGCTTGTTTCCTTTTCCTTGTTGCTAATCATCACCAATCACATTGAGATGCACAGGCTGGAAACAAGTATATTGAAATATTCGTAGATGGTAGCATTTGCAAGGTGCTTTGCTTCTTTGTGTTTTCTAAACCTTCTGCAATGAATATAGGTATCTTTTTGTAACTAAGAGAAAAATAATATTTATGGAGAAATATGGGTATGTAGGTGAAGAATTGGGGAAGAGGACTTGACCTTTGACCAGATGTTGGTCTGTAGAAGAGAAAGGAGGAGAATGAAGAACAGGTGTGTGGTGTTGGGTCTAGGTTAGCCAGGTTCAGTAGAAGAGTCATAATCCCAGTAAGAAAATGCTACAGGGAAAGATGAACATAAGACTATAAGTAGGTGGTGAGGAACAGGTACAGGCATCCACCTGAAGGCGACTGTGCACCACACGGGTGTGTGTGACTGCACTGCAGACCCGTGTGTAGAAGAGAATCAGCTGAGAGTAAAACACAGAGACAGCTGCAGCTGAGACTGAGCGCATTCACCAGAGAGGAGGCAGGAGAAGGTTACAGCATCAGGGCAGCCTGGGGAGAAAAGGAAGAGAGGCTGGAAGGAGTGCAGAGTGTTTCAAAAAAGTCAGGGTGGTAAAATTTAAGCAGAAATATCTAGGTGTAGCCTGCAGTATCTCAGTACTAACTTTCCAACCAGATGACATGGACAGAAGCCAGACTGCAGGGGATGAAAATGTGGATGGTATGAGTGGCTTAAGCAGGAATGTAACAATAACAGTAGTCACCACTTAGGTTACATGCAATGTGCACATACTGATCAGTCACTATGTACCACATGCTTATTACGGTGTCTTACACACCTCAAAAATGCTTTATTGAACCAATGCTAATATTAACCATTTTTCTTTGTGCATCTGGTACTTTGATCTATGAGGTTCTGCTGACTAGAAAACCATTGCCCCCAGAGTCCAACCCATTCAGTGCGCACACACCAAACAATTCCTCTACTAGTGTTTCATATTTTGGCCCACCATTCAACAGCCTGAATCACCCAGAACCAGGATTTGATAGCTAGGAAGACTCTGTGCTTTCAAATCTACAAACAAAAGTCCAACTAGTCAACCCTAAGACAGCTTCCTCTACCTCCTCTCTTGCTTCTAATGGAAACCACAGTAATTATTCTTGCCCTTATGCACACCTCTTTCCCTTTTCCTCCTCAATGACCAAGGTGCTACCCCGTGTACCCCCCCATAACAAATTACCTTTTGAATGACCACTGGATCCTGTCCTGAGTTTGCTATATCTCAAATTTCCTATTAATATACTCCATTTAAAATTAATCCTTTTGCTCATCATTTTCTGCATTTTCTCTGGACCAGGTATTACATATCATAAGCACTTTAGATATTGGAATCATTTGATCTTCATCACAGTCCAATGAGGGAGGTAAATTTAACATCCTTCTTAAATTCATGTATTTATTTATGCATTCAGCAAGTTAGCTTTTTGAGACAAGGTCTCACTATGTAGTTCAGGCTGGCCTTGAACTCTCTACGGAGCCCAGGCTGGCCTCAGACTCACAGTGCTTCTCTTGCCTCATCCTCCCAAATGCTGGGATTACAGGCATGCATCACCACAGCTGGCCCTGTCTCTATTTTAGTTACAGAGTAATTTACACACAACTAAATTAAATACATTTTCCAAAAACACACAGTTTGGAAGCATATAACTTTCATTCCTGAACTGATGCTTTAATTCTTCTAATAACCCTCCATGATTGGACTAATAATGAAAAAGAGAATAAACTGAGCTCTCTTAATTTCTCCTATGTAAGGTATAAGGTTATCTCATTGCCATCTTCACCAGAGGCCTGCAGCTGAGCTATCAACCAGTTGTTACTCCTCTGTAACTTTAAACCACTCAAAACAGCTAGACTCAGCTGCTCCAAGACCAGGTACAAACAGTGAGCCACTGTACAACTGCACTTTGTTGTACCCTTGCTTTTTACACTTTTCTGCTTACCTCCAAAGACCAGAATTTCCAAATGTACCTCCTCATATTTGTATTTCAGAGGGACTCACCCCAAACTGTGAAACTGGTGAAAAAAGCGAAGGCCAGAGCACAGACCCACATCTTGGAAGGACAGCAGCTCTGGGGCCAGTGATATCTCCAAACTGCTCCCAGGGAGTGTACTGGTTCCTCCCCCAGAGCTTGAGTCCCACCTCCAAATCCTGCCCATCCAACCCAATTGCATAATCTAAAATGACACAAATGTTTTCCCTCTCTTAAAACCCTCCCTGGAGGTCCACTGAGATGTCCAAGCCACGCCCAACCAGAGTTTACCGTGTGCTGTTTGAATAGTCTGTATTCAGCTCTCGGGTTACAAAGACCATAAACTCATCCAACAACTTCTTATGTAAGAGTCTGTCTTGTAACAGCCTAACCTCAGTGCACTGTGAGTTTGTGAAAGAAAGTTACCAGCAGGCAGCCACCTTCAGGCCGGTAAACCTTTGGTCTGGGGTCCTTAGAACAAGCTAGACAATTTTAGAGTACATCAGAGTGCCAGAGCAACTCATCTAGGAGACTAGGAAATGTCATTTAACTTTCCTGGGCTATTATTTCCTGGAGTTCTAAATTCTGATGTTTGCAAGAAAAGTTATATTCATCTAATCCCTTTCTCATGTGTAAATTAGTTTTATAATATTCCTGACATATGGTCCTGCCTGTGGCTGCACACTTATAGGACCATAACAATTATTAACTTTCTGGGCAGGAATTTTTGAACAGAATGTTCTTACAGTTAATGAACTCCATTTCTCTATGATTCTTGGTCCTAATCATTAATCCATTCATTTATCTCTTCATTCTTCAACTATTTACTAATACCTCATCTTGGATAGGAAACCTGTAAAACACGAAACTGTAGGCTTCAACCTGTGTTGTTCCTGAATTTAGTCTTTTCAGGTTATTGAGGACACATTTTTCTTGTTTCAAAAGTTAAAGAGAAAAGTTACAACAAAAGTAGATCAGACACACAAGCTTAAGTATTACATTGTTTCTCTTATATAAGAATTTCAAAGTATAAGATAGAGGAAATTAGAAGATAATAAGAAACAGGGAAATAGATCTTTTACAAAAGGGAAGGGAGCAAAATATGGAGGGAAGTTAAACAGAAGGAAAAGGAGAAATAGGATGTGTTATGTCCATGTATCAACTCTCCATGGTGAATGTATTATGTAACTAATAAAATTAAAAAAATAAAAGTTGTGACTTATTCGGCATTGGTTTCTAATTTAACTATTTGTTAACAAATTCCAAAGAATCTCATCTCCAGCTATCCAGGAGCTACTGCTGGACACTGGGACTTGAACAAGTGAAGACAGATGTTCCTCTCTAGTGCTGGGTTTCATTTGATTTAATGAATCAAGTCAAAGATTGCTTGAAGGAAAACAAAGACTTTCTGCAAAAATACTAAATTCCTTGTTTTACAAAGAGAAAGTGATTAGATATTTTAGGTATTTGCAATGATGAGAAAGTAAAAGGGGAGTGTGAAATATGATATATACTTATATTAATAATGAACCTCTGGTTCTCCTCTGGGGTGGCGGAGCCCCCATCCCCGGAAGGCGGATCAGATCTCCCTTGATGCAAGCTGGCGCCGCGTGGTGCCGGCGCGTTGCGGTCCGGCTGGACCAGTTCTGGTTCTCCTCCGGGGTGGCGGAGCCCCCATCCCCGGAAGGCGGATCAGATCTCCCTTGATGCAAGCTGGCGCGGAGGAGAACCAGAACCGGTCCAACCGGACCGCAACGTGCCGGCGCCACGCGGCGCCAGCTTGCATCAAGGGAGATCTGATCCGCCTTCCGGGGATGGGGGCTCCGCCACCCCAGAGGAGAACCAGAACCGGTCCAACTGGACCGCAACTTGCTGGGACCGCGAGGCACCAGCGCGTGGGCTCAGAATCAAGGACATATCCCCCCCCCCACCCCCGTAAGCAAGCTGCTGGCTCTGAGGTCTGGCTAAATTGATGGCAACTAAGGTACATAAAGCAACTAGACACTAGTGTTTTTTCATAGATTTTGCAGGCCTCTGAACGGCACCCTGAATGTCTCTTTGTATGATAACAGTAGGCAATGTTGCAGACACGGGGGACTCTCTTCTGTCTGATCTTCGAGGCCCAATGT